>BEWF01000709.1:0-70609 GCA_002583695.1 Pleurotus salmoneostramineus | reverse complement strand
TTTTTTGTTATCCGGAGTGCTTGTAGTAAGGTTCATCAACGCGTGCATCGTTGTCGGGTTCCCACCAAAACTTCGGTACCGAGTGAGCTGGCGGCCCGCCTATCTCTTTCTCAGAGCGGTGGGAGAGGTGCGAGGTGCGAGGCTCGGACGCCCACATCCTCGTGACGTCTCAATGGGTTGATCGAGGATCCCAAGCTTCTCAGGTACCCAATTTGTATCGTCATGATCGAGGGATCCCTTGTTTGCATATTTCCCCAACGCCGATTTGGGAATTTTTGTCATGGGCATCCATCATATGTCATGTCGACTACCACGCGTTGGAATACCTGAGTGGAGCTCACAGATACAGCCGGTGGGTTGAGCTTCCCTTGGTTTGTTCAAGGTGAGCCGGACTATTGATTTCTCGACCTTGATTTGCCGTAAGGATAGGAATTGCCTGTATGAAAGAATGACAAATAAGGTAAGGCTGGAATCTGCTGGGTGGCTAATTTGTTTTCCCGGTAGACCTGCCCAAGGGGGAACGAGCGGAGTCCATGGATATGCACCCTGGCACTAAACATTAGAAGTAAGATCGAAGAAAGGGTGCCCAAAGCAACGACGCCGCCTGCAGCTCTGTCCTGCGGAAAAGAGCCAACCTTTGTTGCTGCTTTACCTTATCTCAATTTTCCTCAGATCGAGGGCCCTTTTCCAGCGGCCGAAACGGAGACATTTGCCTCTAAGAATGGCCAAGTTTGACAGGGACAACGTTGCGTAATCCCCGCGAAAAAAAGAGATGAGATCTCTGTGAGTTTTATCCTGGCTGCTAATTCTGGAAAATGTGTCTGAATCTTTGCCGGGGCCGAGGCAACCACCGTTTTGAGCGTTGGAACATCTGGGGCTTTCCTTTTTTGCAGGGTTCCATGGCTGGCTTGTTTACGCGTGGTCCACCTTTTCGGGGTTTCTGGACCTTTTATGCAGGTTATTTTGTGGTGAGTTTATCGGAGAACTAACCGCTCTGTTGCTGCCACCATCAAGTCCCTCCGCTTCATCACTGCTCTTCGCAGTCCCGTCCAGCAAGACGATCCCCTCCGTCATCCACCACCATTGTTCGGCGTCTTAGCAACACCGCCACCCACCTCCGGCCGTCTCAACTGTCGGCGCAGCACTCAAATACTTCCATAATCGTTCTTGCTCGCGACCTATAATCCAGCGACGACGGGATAATTATAATACGCTAATGTCGAGCTCTTCCGCCCAGGTGTGTTCCATCCCGGATGAGAGGGTGCACGATATTGATCTCTCCAAGGACGCTCCTATGCCCCCGGCGGTCGCCTCTGTAGGACCAAGATTCAGGCCCTATGCGAGTCCGAACCACCAAGTCACAAAGGGCCGCTATATCACCAGCAATGACCCGCGAGGATACATGTTCGTTCTCCTGTCATTCGCGACGAGAGGGTATCCTAAATAGTTTTTTGTAGTCCGGTTTATGAGTATCCCCTCAACGGGCAGTGGATTATGATGGATATCGACGACGGGTATATCTTGTGGACAGGTATTTGGAAAGGTAAGGTGTGGCGCGAATATCCTTTCACCCCATAACTAATTTACGCTTCGCAATCCAGCCCTCGGCAATTCAAAAGGTGTGTCCCAGTACGTATCCTTGTAGGCTGTCGCCGCTCAACTAGGTCATAGCGGACATAGTCAAAATGATTGATTCTCAGCCAGACCTCGCACCCCTCATAAGGCGTGTCCGAGGAGGTTACCTCAAAATTCAAGGAACTTGGATGCCATACGAGGTGAATATCCATGCTAGCCGACGGCCTTTCTCTCGGTTTGCTGATTATTGCTTTTAGGTTGCTCTTCGCCTTGCTCGTCGGTGAGTACGCTCCATTGGGCTATTGATAGGCATAGGCTCAAACTTTTGCCCACTCCAAGCGTCGCTTGGCCAATACGCGACGAACTTATACCACTTTTTGGGTAAACCCCCCTTTTACATGTGCCTAATTGTCGCTCAATATTCGTAATACTTAGACCAACGTTCCCTAGCACTTGCCTTTCGCCCGACCAGCCAGGTTATGGCCAAGTAGTCGCCTCAGGCTCGGGTCGCAGGCGCTTTCGCAAGGCTAACAATGCCTCAACCTCTGTTGCAGTGCCTCGCGACTCTCAGACGAATTGGACCATCGTTACCCCCTCATCTGGGATCAGCCCGACACAGGTTTTAACCCAGCATCACCAGTATCCATCCGGCTTGTCAATACCACCTCTCACCCGACGGCCCTCGGATCCATATAGTTATGGTGAAGGGCCATCTTCACATCGAATGCCAGCGGACAGCCGCCTAGACTTGGGCGGTCCGTCCTCACCGCCAAATACTGGCGATGCTTCGCCCTCGAAAGACCGCTCCCTCAGTCGCTATTCTCCTTACCCTGGCTCTTCGTCGTCTCACCTTGGCCGCCGACCGTCCAGCTCAGGACGGAGCCTTCACCTTGATATACCCGCCCTATCGTTACACGATAACCCCCACCCCGAACGACCTAATTCTGCAGCCGAGCATATCATCCTACCTCCAATAAGACAGCATAATCATGCTGATGGCTCTGTCGCTTCGTCCTACGCCCTGCCCCCAATATCTGCGCTTGAAGACCTTCGCGGGGTCCATGCAAACGACTCCGCCGCTGTCCTGCGTAGACTCAAAGAAGACGATGAGTCATACGCTGAATACGCCCGCCACGAAGAGGAGCAGACGTGGGGTAGGCATAGGTCGTTATCTGCGCCTCCTTACAAGTAAGTCGGCGTCATCAACAAAGATGCTCAGGCTTGGATCTTGTCCTGTTCTCATCATCGGTATAATTGTGTAGACCGCTCGACTCAGAACAAATCAGACGGTCACAAAATAATTATGATAATCGCGCATCCTCGGGCAGCAATACACACTATCCGGCGCCCGCTCAATACCCAACGTACCAACGTCCTACCCTGCGAGTACCGCCAATAGACGATGGCAGTGACACCTCTCCCATCTCCCCATCTCCGTCTACTCCTCGATCAGCCACCTCCTCTGCAGATGACATCGGATTCGATCATGCCTCCGCTCGCCAGAAAATGTACGACTATCATCATCGGAGGTCCGTTTATTCGCATTCGACAGAGGGTCACCTTGCTGTCTCCGCTCCCTCGCGTATGCCGTACGTTAATCACCGTTCAAGCTGAACTTGCTCTCTCAAGTGATATTGTCCCAACCGATAACCTAGTTCCTCTCCATTGGCGGCAGCGTCGATATCAGCGGCCCGACCTAACCCAGGCGGCCGCGACAATAATGCTGTAATACTTCCAGTTCAACCTTGGTAATTCTTATGTACTGCCTACCCCATGTGATGCATTTTAGTCTCGGACAAGGCGCCCACTTGCAAATTTCTTGTTACCTAGCCATCACCGCATGTTAAATCGACGGAGTATTTATTATTTATAGCCAGAGTCGTCGTTCTCTTTGCTGATACTCTATTTGTACATACATACCTTTTTGGTAATGGACGGTCCTATTCTCATTCCCCTCATTCCCAGACGGGGAGAAACAGGAACACGAGGTCGAAGGAACTGATCGAACCTCAAAAGGCGAGGCGACATCACATTATGATCGATTGGGGTGGGTTGATGGGAACCTCGATACCAAGATTGGTAGGTATGTCTGTTGTTCAAGATAAATGGGAACCCTTCGAATACACACAGGGTTTAGTATCGCTGTGAGCTGGCATAAGTCATCAAAAACATCCAGGCCTTGCTGACAACTCTGATAGTTATTCTCCAATCTACGAATACCACATCAGTCCGCGGTATCAACACACTAGGCGATGATTTGCATGAACGAGCCCGGGAATATCTTGAACAACTCGGTGTCACAGACTGTAGGTAACGGTGATATGAATTAAAGGACTTTTTCAATCAAAAGACGGATAACATACCCAATGGCCTTCATCAAAATGAATCCAACGGTGGAAACAACCTGTTAATGGAATGAGCTGGACGGTCGGGATCCTCTACTCAATAAGTACCCACAAAGGCAGCGACTATGCTGGCAGGAACGCCATTCTTAAGGAAGTCTGTGTTGGAGAGGTACAGTTCTCCCAGCTCATTTTCTTGCGTGGCACTTGTTGAGTAGGAAACGTGATGTTAGCTTTGAAAACCGCTCAAATCTCGCGCGGACGTAAGGACTCACGCTGTCTGATTTGGAAACCCAGAAACTGGCATCCCCATACCAGTCGAGCAGATCAAACCCGTGATGAAGATGAGGAGGTTACCATGTGGGGGACTAAGCTTGTTCCCGACTTCACGGGCAATCGGCACCAGTAAGACACTTGCTATTGTGTGGCTTATGAAGGTAGAGATGATCTGGGCGAATGAGATTGGCGAGAATGCAGATCAACGAGAGGGTTTATAAAGACCCACCAAGACGACCGGAGTAAGGACAAGGACAATTGTATACAGTCCTCGACCTTCGACAAGGTCACGAACAAGATTACCTAGGACATCCAACAGGCCGCTGGAGTCTACGCCCTTTCCAAGGGCTATACCACCCATCGCAAGAAAGACGATTGACCACATGAATTGCTCAAAGTCATCCTAGTGGTCGGACGTCAGTTATCTGGGTAGCGTGTGACGAGGAAGCGACCCACTTTCTTGAGTACCCCAGTCGAGAAGAATGCAACGATGGGGATGATAGCAATGACACCCATATCTCCAACGATATGCTCAATGGAGTGGGCTATACACCACAGTACAATGGTGGCTATACAAACAAAGGATACCCATATTTGCTTCCAAGTCAATGGTTCCTTTGTAGCACGAACGGACCTAATCTCCAGTTCGCCTTCGCCATCAGGGGAGCGTGCTGGTCGATAAGACGCCAACAGAAGCCACCAAATTAGGATGATAGACACGAGGGACACCGGGATCGCGACCGCAAACCAGCTCCCCCAATCCAACTGAGGATCCATGTGCTGTAAGGCGATGATATTCTGTGGAGACGATATCGGAGAGCTTTGACCACCGATATTTGCGGCAAGCGCGATAGCGAGCTGTGTTGCGGTTTAACTCTACGGCAGAGGGCGAAAAAGGGAATAAGAAGCATACTATGAGACAGGGTCCAAAGGCTGCCCGTGGGGGCAAAGTCCGAAGTATCGGCTACTCATGAATTAATACAGATGCTTTGCACAGGCGACAACCACGTACACGAATCAGGGTGAAGCAGAGAGTCGGAGCAGCGACATTACTTGCGGCGTGCCTCAGCATAATGTACGATGAATTTGGGGTTAGACCCACCTTATCCACATACTAGCAAAACATGAGACACCCATGAAAGCTAGGATGACCGTACTCGGCCGGGAACCAGCAAGGCTGAGCACACGAGTGACCAGAACGCGGTCGATGTTCGTCTTGCTCAACGCCGAGGAAATAGTGAAACCGCCGATCAAAAGCATAATCGTTGGAGAGAACATGCTACCAAATACGACCCTAAAAAGTATGAATGAGGACAAAGGTATCGAGGAATTGGGGTGCCTCTCACTTGGTCGCATCCTTCGGGGACAAAGGCCTCAGATCCGCATCGCGCATGACCCGTAGACAAACCAGCAACAAAGGAATGAACATCGAAGTTACGAACAAGGGTATGGCCTACAGAGGTAAATTGAAAACAATGAGAAGATGATCCGCAAAAGTTCTCTGTTACTCACTTCCGTTGCCCAGAGAACTGTGCTAAACATCAAGATGGCGAAGCATTTGTTGGCTTCGTCGCCAGTCACCGATTGGACCTGGAGAAGCGACACGAGCAGGGCTATCGCGACGAGTGAGTATAGGTGCTTTCGCTTGACTCTGAGTCTTCCCACAGGCGTGGGGACAGCTAAGAGCGCCCCATCTGAATCTGGAAGTAGGACGGACCCAATTCCCTTGGGTTCCCCGTCCATTTCGCCTCGACGCTCACGACCAATCATTTGTCGCCATACAGTGTCGCGCTCCCAGGCAATGTTTTCTCGTTGATGTAGCTTTAGCTGTTGCTTAGCCAGAGACCTATCCCCCTGGGTGACGCATTTGGCATACAGCTCGAGGAGACGACTGATTCCATCGTTCAGCTTGTCTTTCGAGTGTTGAGTGAATGGGTGGGTTTTTTCTACGATTTCATGGAGATATCGGTCTTTGAGCTGGAGAATAGTAAGTGAACGGGCCTTCAGAAAGGTGGAGGTGACCAACATTACTATCCGTGACCTTATCGTACCTACAAGGCAAGTTGAGGCATCTGTGAGACGTGCCGCCAGATAACCGAGGGCAAGAAACTTACTTCTTCAATATTTTGCGGAATCCAGAGTAGTTGACCTCCACGTAGGACCTTAGAGACGTGAGTGCAATATACTGTGTTGTTATTCGACGCTTGAATAGTAACCGTGTGTCGTATGCAAAGTTAGATTGAGAAGTCCATATATCCTCGTGAGCTGATGAAGTTATGCTGTCCTTCAAGATGCTATCCCCCATAAACTTAGCCGCAAGTCTCCGCACTGTAGCCACGGGGGATTTACTCGTCGCTTCTGGACGAACAGACAGAAGGCTAGCATCGAGATCATGAGCGTCCTCGCTTGAAGAAACACTGGTACGACGAGCTGGATTTGTACTCGATGACCCTGAGGGACATTAAGGCCGGCAGTGAGCATATCAACGCAAAGAAACTCACGGACGTGCAGCTCCGGTGCGCGACCGAAACCTGCAGAACTTAGTGTGCGACGTCGCCGCCGACGGCGAGAGGTCGAGCCAGTAGGATCCCGGCTGTGTGTTGGACTTTGGGGATCAACATCCTCTTCGTCTTCTTCGTCGTCCTCGTCGTCTTCCCCCAATTCCTCTAGGTAAGGATGACCAGCCAAGCCCGTGGCTTCCTGTTGTTCAATCATCTTTTCCAGTTCCGTAACGTCCTGCAGCAAGTCTTTCTCCTGCTGTTCGTAAAATATTCTGATCTTCTGCAACTCCCTGTCGAGGAGAGGGCGGAAAAGTGCATCCGAGTCAGCGACATCCTGGGGGATTAATGACGAGTTTTCATTGGCCTCAAGGTCGCGGTACGGGGCATCCGGCTGGTGCTGTTTCTTCTCAATTTGGTAAATATACTTCTTCAGCGCGTCGTAGCTTCATTGAGTGATCTGCGAGTTAAAACACTGCGTAAAGGCTGAGCGACGAGATGACCCACGCGATGTAGTCATCCCACCACTCAGAGACTGCATTAAATTTCAAAGATGAACTGAAAACGGCTGTGAGCCCACTGTCCAATACTTTCCATGATGTTACCATAGCTCACCTAAACTTCATTACGAGCTTCGCTACAAAACCTTGAAGTTCCGGCCGACCTAAAGGTCTGAGAGGGATAGATTCGCTCTCCGTGGTGTATCAGAGACCACAAAGGTAAAATGCAAAGAAGATAAGCCTTCGGACAGAGGGAAGTAGGTGGTCGTGGCGGATGGTGTGAGCACTAGGAGCGGTATAGAGGAAGCGCCCAGGACATGCCAAGAGAACCTGAGGTGTCCGAAAGTGGATAGGAGCTCCCCTGAACTTTAAGGGCGCATCATACTCTAAAGTGAGCCACTTGATCTTGGTGTCTGTGGTTATGGGATTTGCTCATAGAGTACTGCCTAAAATAGTTAATACGTGTAGAGTTTTCTGCTCAAGTGCAAGGAAGTCATGTCACCATCGAGTTGGAAGTGGAAATGGTAACCACTGGCGGTGCATCACTCATGAATCCCTCGGGTCTGATGCGTCAGGCTATGTGGGCGCCCCCGAGCTGATTTACGGAGCTAGGCTTACTCCGTTGTATCAGGCATACGCTGACTGGCTGCGAAGGACTGTAGATAACGAATGCGACCAAGTTGCGAGCAAGGCTTGCATTGGCCGTAATAAGCTGTCGAACGACCGAGAAAGTTCATTGATTCATTTCCCAGTACGCTGGAATATTCATCTTGACGTAGGAATCAAATTCTTGTCATTCTGGGTAAAACACGTACATCCTCCGTTTTCGTTGAGGTGACATGATATAACATAAGTATGGAACGCCAGAAGCGTTTAGCAGCGGGCATAAGTCGAAGTGAATCGGGCGCCGAGGCCCAGTGGGAACATGATGGACTCAAGATATCATGGACTAGTAGCTGGCTACCCCCAGTTATTGGTTACGTTTCGTTGGATCGAGGGACGTTCCCAAGGCTCAACCGAAAACAAGCTATTGGCGGTTGAACTCTTGAAGCTCCAGATGTTGTCCAAGTGGGCAGGAAACGTAAGAACGCCCCTTCCTTGATTGATAGCATGAACATGAGGTTCGACGCAAACCTTCAAGCATTCGCGGGAAGAGGGTACATGACCCCATCGATCCTTCGACCACCTCCGACGGACTTCTGTCGAAAGACATTGTTCTGAGTTTAATTCATGAATCTCAGGCCCGCCTCCCAAGGTCGTCGAAGTCGAGAACACCGTCCAGCTTCAAGGGGTAAATCCTTTCAGGCGAGATGCGAAGATACCAAGCCGTAAACTGTTTAGATCGGCGCGTAAACAGATTCTTGTTCGGCTCCCACAGAACTCGGCATATCGGCTTCGCTGGCCACAAAAAGTCGCAGAAACGAGACATGGCAACAAACGAATAAGAATAAATGAACTAATCAAAGTCAATGAGGGTCGTGCTAGTGGTAATACAATTATTCCACAGAACTTGTAATAGAGGCTACATAGTCCCAAAACTCCCTGGGATTCGAAGGTATTCCAGATCCCAGCCCAAAGAGTAATACAGAGGCGAATTTACGGTATTCGGAACGATAGTGACGATCGTGGGGGATAAAAACGAGAACGAAGAAATGGGTAGTATGAATGATGGTGTATTCTGCGAGCAAGAATGCTGCTAGAGTGGGTGGTATCGCGAGTTGAGAAGTTGATGTGTTGACGAAAAGATATATGTTTGTGGTGTGGTGATACAGATGGTGGTCTGATGCTGCTTGCATGAAGCATGAGATGTGCTTGAAGCGCCGAATTAGTGCGTCGCTTCTCAAGGGGAAAAAACGAGACTTACCGTGTATAAACAGATGAAGAGCGGCTCTATGAGACACGCTTAAGCGATAACGCAGTAAGCTCCTCCACCGACTGAGCTCTTTTCTTCGTCGGCGGGTGGCTGAGTGGTGGAGTCCTCGGGGGAGGAGGTGAAGTAAGTGAAGATGGTGGAGAAGGCGTCCATTGATGTGGTGATTTGGGTGATAAGGTGGATGATTTGTGTGTGATAGTTAGCAGCTGAAAGTGCTTTTGTTCTCGAAGGTTTAGAGAGGAGGATGAGCTCTGAGAAGAGGTGTAGGCGTAAGAGAAGAGAGAAGTCCTTGTTGAACCTGGGTATTGGAGCTATTCGCGCTGTCCTTTATACGACCATGTCGAGCGAAGCTTTTTTGTTAGAGCGTCATGGTCAACCGAGTTACCTGCCGGAAGTCTGACACACGCGTTCAATTGTCATGCACCGTCGGGAGTCTGTGGGTATTTCCAAAAAAGGAAAGCCGTACCTGGAGGGAGACAATAAGGCCTGGGCGAACGGAGTAGACTCGCTGTTAACAATAAAGCAGAGCCTGTACAATACCCGGCTAGTACACAAAAAGACTCGCTCGAGCATCTCCTCGGCCATGAGAAGCAAAGCATGATCCTGGCACTCTAGCTTCGAGTTCAGCGGACGTGAGATTATGTTCCGCGATGCATTTGAGGATGGAACTTCATGATGCATATTGATGTTAATGCGCCGGCCACAGCAGCGACATCCCATCCAATTGTGCCGTTGATATTGAGTCAGGGCCAATAAAAATAGCAACGGCTGGAGTGTTAACACAGTTCAGATGTGAGCAGGATGGAAAGAAAAACAAAAAGTGAGCTTGGAATGCTGTACCTTAGTGCCTATCGAGGTTGATCCCCCTGCTGGGCAGGTCGTTAGAGCGGAGGAAATTGTTCGCGCGATGAGAACAATGAGACCCACTCGGGCCGTCAGCAACACAAGCTTTTGTCAAGAACATCCCAGCACGACGCGTAGAACAAAAAAGCATAGACATCACAGCCGGCGCAGAATATTTTTGTTGTCTGGTCGACAAGGAGTGCCGCTAGGGTAAGTCGCTTCCCCGAAGACGGGTTCAACTTGTCTTGAACAAGTCATAAGTCGTATGCATGAGCAGGCGCAGGCTCATGAAATGGGCGTAAATCGGTCCGAAACACTTTTACACCCCGTCCATAGGAGTATGCACTGGACTTGGAGTCAACTTGGAGTGTACCGACTTGAAGTACTGGTGAAGAGGCGTTGCTCGGAATTATCCGATTTAGCGCCCTGTTGGATGCCTGTAGCGCCCGTTGATGGACAGTCGCAGTTACCATCATGACACGGCCTCTCCAGTTTTTCTCGAATGTCCCATGAATCTAAAGCAACAGCGCCGACGGTGCAGTCAAGCAGGGAAGAAGTATGGTATCTGAAAGATATCTTGTTTGGCGTGGGTGAAGCTAGGAAGACATACAAAATCATCACTCAGAACTTCAATGGGTGCGTCAGAATTCATAATAATGACTTATTTAGTTGGCTCATATTTATGAAGGCCGTGCTCCTTTATTGCTATATGTTAGAATCATGCTATCTTCTTGAGGGGCGCCCTACTGACTAGATGTACAAGGCAATATTTTAATCCTCCGTGGTCAAATCGAAATTTTGCCCCCAGATCGCACGACAGCCTCATATGAATTCTTGTCACACTTAGTTGCAGATTATCTGCTTTACTCGTGCTCTCCAGCAGTGGACATTGCTGATGCCCTGTCGGCGCTGCCATATACTCAAAGTGAGACCTTCTTTCTCACCTACCATATCCTGAGGCTCACATTGTTCATAGAGGGGATGGACTTGAATCCCCTTTTCACCGGACACAAGTTGTTCAGACCGAATGGAACGGGTGGAGAGCTCGGGCTCTTCGAGAGAGCAGGAATCGACCTCGTTCATGGGTGGTTGGTGGACCCAAGTAGCTCAGAGGCCCCGGCCGTTATGAAAGTGCAAGATTATGATTCCGCAGTTGATCTTATCGCCGCAGCCGACCATATCACCCAAGGGCAGCTTTTGGCGAACGGTGATCATGCCCCCGCCCCAGGCCCTTCGAGTCAATCAAATACATTGTCCGATGAAGAACGCTCGAAAGTTGAAGATGGTAAGTTGATCATGTGTTGGTTACCAAGAGCTTGAATGAACTTACGATGTTTGCTCGCAAGCCATTGCCATACGGCACTTTTTAGACACTAGCTGGTCCCAGCTCACAATCTATGGTCTTTTCGAACTTGCTCATACTCTTGACCCCGGGAAATTGGTTGCTCTCTTTCGGAGCTCGCATCTCGCCGTTCTCTACAAGCCGCCGACCGCGGACGCAGCGGACGCCTCCATATATACACTCGTCACCGATCAGGCTTTCGTCCATGAACCCACCGTAGTGTGGGAAAGGTTGGAAGACGTCGACGGGGGTTCCTCATCCTACTTCGACGCTAATTTCGTCCGCTCGAGTCCTCCCGGCGGTGACGTGATGGGTCAAACTGCCGAAGAGGCCCTGTTTGCCGCTGAACTCCTTGCAGACCCTCAAGCTCAGGCAGAGTAAGTGATTCTGCCTTGTCCCAGATGTCTCTCTGATGGCCGATTTCGCAGTCACGCCCTAGCAAGGCAACTCCAGTACGAGGAGGACCAAGCCATCAGAATGCGTAACGATGAATATGTCAAACGAATGGAGAAAGTCCGTTTGCATAAAGAGGAGCAGGCTGAGAAGAAACGGCTGAAGAAGGAGAAATCATGCGTCATCATGTAACGATTCGACGTCTGTCATCGTCCGTAGAGTTGCCCACCGTGGATTCTAATTTATTCGTCGATATCGTTTTGATTATTATTATTTTCGCCAGGATCTATGTCGTATGGGTTCTCGTCGGGCTGTGCTGGCAACTCCTTTGGAAGGTTCTACCACCGAAAGTCTACAAGTTCGCTCGTATCCGACACCTTTCGCCGACGACCCTCGATCATCCCAAGCACTCAATCCTCATATGTCCGCTACGCACGATTGCATACGCAATCAGCCGACCGACCCTGTTCCTTGCCCTATGAAGGGTTGGGGGAACCTAAGAACAGAATTTTAGAGAGGTCCAGAGACCCTTTCGGTAGCATGTGCTGCTGCCAATTCAGCCTATTCTACTTTGACACGGTTTGAGACCGAAGCCATTCTAGAAATCCGGCAAGCCTATCTACGACGATTTTGGTCAAGTCAGGTCAGGGCATGGTAAAATTATCTGCCATTACTCATCTCGGACCTGATAGAATTTGTATCAGACCGGCTTCGCCAACATCAGCGCGCTGCGTAGGCTTCTTGGAGGATTATCAATTCTTCAAACCGTTGGCGAGACGTGGATACGTTATGATGGTTGCTACCTCTGTCGCATTTTCCCGCCTTCTCTGTCTAACACTGCTATCCTTGCCAGCATTGCTCAAAGCTCATGTTTATTTTGTCAAACCAGGAAGTGGAGCATGTCACGTCCGTCCATACTTACTGATACATCTTCGTCACTTACATTGATTGACAGAGATGTTGATGGACACAGCCGTCGAAAGCGCGCTACGCATAGTATGTCCACCCAATTCCGTTTACGAATCATCAACCCAAGCGCTCACCATGACAGAATCCCTTTATGCCATAACGCCACGGTCTGGACTTCGCAAGGATCCTTGTGTTGGAACGACTGTGCTCTCCTTCAAAGCGCAGCGTTGCATACTTACAGTTAATATCCTATACGAAGCTACAGACTCCGTTCAACCGGTATACCGTCTAGCACCAACCAACTTGCTTGGTCTGGGCGTCCCAATGTCGTAACTTCGTCAACATGATGCCTTACGTGCCCCTCCATTGCTCTAATCTTTTTTTTTCATATGGTATCCCTTCGACTCACCTAAGCACAGCAGCGCTGTCGGAGAAGCTGCATTGCGATGCTAAAGTGACATTCCCATGTTGATGGCTGGATGTAACATCTCCGCCTCCAGACATTGTCCAATACTTACCTCCGTTCGACCTCGCCATAGGAGTCATTGAACGACTATAAAACCTCAACTATGTGTGGCTCTAACTCTCCAGCCAGCTACTTCTTCCGTTTCAGCTTCTCGAGTTCTTCGTTTCTTCATCACCTAATCGCCTCTCTCCTTGCATCTCTTTGTCGACCACCCAGCAGCCATGCAGTTCGCTTTCTCAGTCCTTACTGCCCTTGCCTACGCGTCCATCACCCTTGCGCGTCCTGCCGCAGTCGACGGTCCCATTCTGAAGGTGATATCATATTTTACTTACCAGCCGACCTCAACCTCATCATTTCAATCTCTATAGCGTCATGATACCCCTACCATTGCTCCTTCGGATGTTATCATCACGGAGACAGCAACTGTATCGAGCACCTTGACGGAGACGATCCGACCATCTGCACCAGTGGTCACCAACACCCCAGAGTGCATCACTACGACCGACGCCTATGGCAATGAAGTTACTATTACGCTTACTGAAACTATCGGTACAACGGCTACGGTCACCGCTAGTGTTCCTATCGGCAGTGTCATCTCCATCCCTGGTGAAGAATGCATCACCACCACCGACGCACATGGAAATACCATTACTATAACCGTAACCACAAGCTCGGCGACTACCACCACGGTGACGAACCAACCTCCCCCAACCTCTACTAAAGCCAGTAGTACCACGCCGTCGGTCACCTCTACTAAACCATCTCCTCCGTCGAACACTTGCGTGCCAACCGGCAAGGCCGTACCATTGAACAGGGGATATAGTCCCAGCGCGACAGATCATTTCTATACCGCGGACAAGGCTGAGATGGATCGCGCCGTCGCATCTCTTGGTTACGCCGGAGAGGGACCAGTCGGTCGTGTGTTCCCTTCAGCCGAAACGGGAACTGTGCCGCTTTACAGGCTGTACAGTCCTTCTGCCAAAGATCATTTCTACACTCAAGACGCTGGTGAGCGCGATCGTGCTGCCGGATTCACCAAGGAAGGCATTGTTGGATATACGTACCCCAAGCAGATCTGTGGAAGCGTTCCGCTTTTCAGGATGTACAGTCCTGGAGCGACTGATCACTTCTACACCACGAATGCTGCCGAGAAGGACACGGCTGTTTCCAGCCTCGGATTTGCGAATGAAGGTGTTGTCGGTTTCGTGCTACCTATGTAGGCAACTTGTCCTCCAGTCGTGACATTGCGAACTCCTTGATTCTAACCCAAGTCACATTTTTTCAATACGCTAGTATGTATTACGATGTAATCCTTGTTCCCTCCCTTCGTTCTTTGAATACATACGACAATATGTTGATACTCTTACCCTTCCCGATCACGTCGTTAATGCAGCTGTCGGAAGATTCAAGGTCCTTGTTTTCCCACTTGAGATAGATAATAAGATATCTAGCTTTCTAGAGGGGGACTGAGCTAGTTATGGACGGAGCCGACAAAAGTAATACGGAAGAGCCTCTCCTGCGTGAGTCTGTCAATAGATGGTTCTACAGATGGTGCGGGACTTCAATAACGTCAATAATGGTGTAGAAAAGGTGCTGAATATAAGACAGGTGATTACAGACCCATAGCGGCTTACCCAAATCGATGGTGCCTATTCGCTTGGTCCCATGGTTGCCTGTACTTCAAAGAAACGATTCTACCCCAGGGAAGATACAACTATTCTGCCATAACATTCTTTAAGCGGCAAATCGTACATGGATTCAGCAAACATACTAGCACTTCTCATCTTTCGAGGGGAAGTACATAACCAACCTCTTTCTCGTTAACGTGCCCAAGGCTCCCGACTGCTCGATCCTTCTCGGATTCGTCGCTGGTGTAGAAGTGGTCCGTCGCGCTGGGACTGTACAACCTGAACAGAGGGATACTTCCGTAAACTTGTGTGGAGAAGATATACCCCGGAGTTGTCTCTTTCACGTAGCCTAGCTCAGCGGCGGCATTGTCGCGCTCTGCCTTATCTTGGGTGTAGAAATGATCCGTGGCGGAGGGACTATATAGTCGATAAAGAGGCACGGTCCCGCTTATTTCAGAGGGGAATATGAGACCAACAGGTTTTTCGCCCGCGAAACCGAGCGATTGCTCGGCCTGGTCCATTTCTTCCCTGTCTGTAGTGTAGAAGTGGTCTGTCGCACTGGGACTGTACCCTCTGTATAACGGGATGGCGATCGACCTGATCTCGTCTTCAGACATAAGAAAGTCGGATTTCTAGGCAGCGAAGTCAGTGAGCCGTTGAAGCATGGAAACGTGAATTTCTAGCTCACATGGATTTACTGTGGGTGTTGGGGGGTTGAAGGGAAAGGTAGAAGAGAGACCTGTATTTATACTCCTCCATGCACGCGTAACTAATCACGCTGTCAAGATGTGTACCTTGCCTCCTAGAGAGTCGAGCCAGTCAGACTCACTGGAAGGAGCGGGAAGAACATGTGGCCGTTTTTTACACCGCTGGAGTTCAAGCCAAGGGCGAAGGCCATCCAGTCATAGAGCTCCAATGTTGGAATTTGATCATATGACATCGCTTGCGAACGGATAGGATCGTGAGCGGCCTCTGTATGTACACCATTTACTGGAGCTGCCTGTGAACATAGAATAAGTACGTCGCTGGTAAAGGCGAAAAGTTTGATAAGGACGACCCGATAGGACGATACCTTGACGCTTGGCTAGGATAGCCTCCGGAGATTTGATGAACGCGGTGGTGTGACTTGAGAAAATAAACAACCGCAACGTGAAGGAGAGAGCGAATCCCCTATGCACTTTTTGGGCCACTCCTGCTCTCTCCCTACTGCTCGACCAGATGACTGTGCGAAGTAAAAGGTATACCACGGTCCTTTCCTACGGCGCAGAGGAAGCTACAATGCTTTTAGCAAAGTGAGAGCCATTCATATGCTGCGCCATACCGGGAAAACTGACTCTCGCTGATTGCGTGCGGTCGAAACATTGACTTGTTCATACGAGGGAGACGGTCGTCGAGGACGATTCATCCTTAGATACGCACTGTATCAAGTATCTTCGGACGGGAGTTTCATTGTTGATGAACTTTGGAGTTGCTGAAGGTTAATCTACATCCTTGGAGGAGGTGCAGAGGAAAGTACGCCTTCATCCAAGTTGAGCTTGAGGCGCTGAACAGTTCTCAAAGTTATATCGAAACTCAGAAACGGATTCGTTGATTGACGAGGGGTAATTTAGTAAAATAAAAATACACTTGAGGTCTTTGTGCATGCGATCTACTCAAAAACAATCAACAAGAAAACAAAGAAATTATGCAAGTCTAAGTAGCAACTGATAACATTACGACATTAACTGCTTGAGGGCGGCGACATGGAATTCTCGCTTGGACATAAGTTCATTATGGGGTAGCGAGCTACGCAAGTCGGCTTCAAGCTAGTATGAGTGCGATTGTCAAGTTAGTAAACCTTCAGTAATGAACATAGCAAGAGGACAAACCTGCAGTAGTTTAGAAGGTTCCCACATCCGTGTAGGGAGATTCTCCAATGCAACATAAACGGCTGGCATGGAATCACACCTCAAAAGCTCTGGTTCATTGCTCCGGAGGATGGCTAGTGAAGTACGAAAGAGGACGTCGAGTCCATCCATGAAAAAGACGTCCCACACTCGGAACAATGTCTACGACAGCGGTGCAACATTCATCAGGCGTCATAAAAACACAAGAGAGGAAGATGACATACTTCAACGGGAAGACAATCGGTGAACAATGAGAGGAACCATGAAAAACAGATGGCTGGCAAGTCAACACCTAGCTCGGTCAGATGAGCAAACAGTTTGGGAGTGAATTGCTGGACGAAATCGAGCAAAACCATAGGACATGCACGTGAAGGAAGGAGGGTGGGCGAGAAGAAATCTGGAGGCAAGATACGCTCGATGATAGCAGAAAGGACCCAAAAGGCATCTTCCTCGTCAGCATAAACCAGTAGCAACGTAGAAGCCACCAAGTTCATGCCTTGACAGTACCCTACAGCAGGGTTGCGCCTGAAAGTCATGATCAACGAACGGTCTGAGCGAGTGAGATTATGTCACATACCGACTGTAAGCCGTCAAAACACGACGAAGCTTCTCAACACCAGCACCATCACCACCAAAGAACACATTCAAAGGCATCGTCCTGCCGACATCCTTCCCTATCTCACCATCAACACTCGTCGGACCTTCAGCATTTGCATCAGCGAGCAAGTCTCTGAAAAGCCCTGGCTCCTTCATCTCCAACGCGCCACTACACTCCAGCCAAACCTTGGAGCGATAAACTAAAGGTATCCCATCTCTAACTAGCTTCTCGAACTCCTTCCGCTCACCACTATTAGATGACAACCCCAACTGGGCAAATCCAATCAAACCATCCGTGTGCGCGAGTTCGTCTTCATCTACATCAGTTCCCAGACCAAGGATAGCAGCTGCGCCGCCGGCTCCAGATGGTAGCGAAGGCGACATCAATCCATGGGTTTTTGTCCCCAGGTTTTTGGCCTTACTCCGCTGTCGCACAAAGGCGTCCCATTCCTTCCGTTGGGCGGCTTGATGTTGATCATGTATCTCAGTGAGCTCATCTAACAGCTTCCTGATAGTATGCGCACAGACGTGTCGAGGAGTATCAGAAACGACGGAAAGGATGGATGACGGCGAGGTATAAGTAGAAGCAACCAATACCGACGAATTGACGGTCGATGAGCGGTTTCGGCTCTTCGATGACGAACGAGATTTGACACTGGCCGTGTTGGAATCGCCTTGAGGGGAACCTTCAACTCCAGCACTGTCGCTACGAACGCTGCGCCGGTCGGAATCGAGATCACAATTGCAATTATCCTTGACAACTCGGATGACGTCGCCATCACCATCTTCACTGTCAGACCAGCTATTGTCCTCCTCCCTATCAGCTATCTTCACTCCCGTTAGACACGCGGGCGCGGCATTTTGACATTCCTTTGCCCTAATGAGGAGGAGCAGATCATACTGGGATACATCATACATGAATCCGTATCGGTCGGTCAACGGGGTTTGGCTGTGTTCCTGCTGATAGATACTGAATCGTGAGGCAGAGTGGGGGAGTGGAATTGAGAAGTGGAAGTCACGAGACGTTAACGAAGTATACTCGCGCGAGAGATATTGTGTCGGAGGCTTGGACATAGCTGGAATGATGGACTCGAGGGGAACCGATGACGATTTCTTGCTATTGGCGACAGGAGCTACGCTAGCAGCATTCTGCGTGGCGTTGGTAGCGGTGGAATTCGAAGGAGCTTGGACGTTACCGACACCAGGTGGTTTCCGCGACGTCTGGGGAATGAAGGCACCAAATAGCGGCGACGCAAATGGAGGTGAAACGGGAAGGAGAGATGCATTCCGCGACTTGACCCTCCTCGAGGATTCTGGCTGCGCACCAAGGGCTTTGCTGAGAGTAGACGCGATGTCGGCGCCTTGGACTGAACTCATTGTCGCGACGGGATTCGTTCCATCTGATGAATCGGCCTTCTCTTTGGTCTTGTCTTTCTTGTCCTTGGGTTTGTCTTTGAACACGATGCCTTCATCTCTGGTATTCCGGACCAGTTCATATGCAAGGCGGGCGATCAGTGGGCCGGTCTCGCGACCCTGATCAGCAAGGATGCTCGCCGGATCTGAGGTCATAACTCGCGTGGCATTAACGATGGCGCGTAGCGAATACCCTTGGATGAGGGGAACAGGATCGGGGTCAGAGGGTGTGCTTATCGACGATAGCATAGGATCTTCCAGCATCGTGGTGAGCTGAGGCGCAGCGGGCAGCGCAGGAAAGGTGTTATGAATAGGTGACGAGAGCACGGAGCCTAAAGAAGCTTTGGATTCGACTTCGGAAGCAGCATCAGAGACTACATCGGGCACGGGGGCGGGTGGAGGACGCTCAGGTTGTTTAGACTTCTTTCCATTACTGGGCGCAACACTTGGATTGAGAATTGAAATGCCGATGGTACCAAACACGCTCTTTGCTGATTTTCGACGCGTATGAGGCCGTTCCGCGGTTGTAGCAGCATCCTTGGGCTTCAAGTCACCTCGCGGCTTGCCCTTTGCCCACCATGTTCCCATCCAATCGCCAATATTGGGTCTGTCGGCTTTGGATGTCCTGGAAGGGATCACAGTGGGGACCTCGGCGTCGGGCTGAGCTGGGGTTGACGTGCCCGACTGAAGGAGGTGAGCCATCGTTGGTTCCTCGTTGGCAGGCGGGACTTCATCGAAAGGAAGCGCCGGTGAGCCCGCAAGAGGCGTAAGGGCTTCGTTCCCATTAAAATGGTGGTCGTCTTCCATTGCCTCAGAGAGCGTGTCTTTCAAAGACTGGGAAGGATGAGATGCTGCCACAACCCAAAAAGTCAGGTCACATACCACAGAACTAGCTTTTCGTTGGACTCGATGCCCAACCTCATCGTCATCGGTGAATATTGACTGGATGATACGTCGTGCAATGTCTCGTTCCGAAGCAGGGAGTTCATTGACCAGTGCTTCCGTCCGACGCTTTCTCAAAGCTTCCTTCTCTTCAAGCTCGCGTTTCGCCCTTTCCAAATCCTTCCTCACTTCAACGAGTTTTGACACGGCAGAGGATAGGACGCGAATAGTCGTGTGGTATGGGTTGTTCGTGGTTGAATTCTGGTTGATGTCAGCAATAGAAGAGTGGATTGCACTATCGGGATATTCGTGCCATTTTGCGTTTAGGATCTGGTTCGTCACAAGAGATGAGGTGGCTTCGTTGAAGCTTTCGGGAGCTTCATGCTCATCATCCGCGTCGTCGGCGCTCCCCACCATGAAGAATGGTGCCGAGGGCTTGTCCCACATGGCTGCAAGTGATGTTGCCGACTTCTGTCCTACCGAACTGGCATCCAGGGACTGTCTCTTTGATGATTTGCTGTATCCTCTGACGCTGCCATCCCAGCTGGCCTTGTCATTTGTTCCATCCTGCTCCAGTTGCGCTTTCAAAGCAAAGTAGTTGTTGGGCGGCTTGGCGGAATCAGATTCTTGAACTCGACCGCGATTGCGTCTTCCGCTTGTGCTCAAAGGTTCATCGGCAGAAAGTGGGTGCAGATGAACGGGGGTCTTGATATGATTTGACATGACCTTGGCCAATTATCATGATCTTGGCAAGGTAAACAGACGAGAGCGCAGGTTGTGGGTGGTTATACGTATGGGGCCTTGGACTGTTGGATGAATCCAAAGCAACTCTGACCGTGAGACAAACTTTGTGACCGTGAGAAGCAAGCCCTTGTGGCCCAGAGCAATGACTGAGCAAGAGCCGCGTCTTCATCGTCGCGTCCTCTTCCGTCATGGGTTCCTCCTCCTCAAAACCTGCCGCTGATGCTGCTTCTACGCGTCAAGACCGACAAAAATGCTGGGAAACCAGAGACGCATACTACGCGTGCCTGGACAAGGTTGGAGTACTGAAAGCCGGCGATGAGGGATCTGCATGCAAAGCGGAGAACCTTGAATACGAAAAGAACTGTGCCAAAAGCTGGGTAAGTAATTCCTTGGCGCGCATCTTAACTGGAATTCATCTTCGGACAGATCGAATACTTCAATCAACGGCGTATAATCGCTGAACAGCAGAAAAACCGACTGGCTCAGGCCAATATGCAGGCTGAAGATGCGAAACGTGGGGGACGGTGATAAGTCGGATACGTCTGTGCGTACATCATAGCGGCTAGCACCTACCGCTTATCCTTCCATGTGTCTTTACTCCATGAAGTATACTCAAGTTCATCATGCAAGTTCCCTTTAAGGACCGCCCTGTAACGCTCGCAGGGCGATGGTGAAGGGGGGGATATAGTAATGCGCAGACTCGATGCTGAAGTACTGGATGGTCTAGCTCAAGACTTGATTGTGTGCGTCCTGGTCTTCCGGCGTGGTTCACTTCGCGCTACTTAATCTGCCCCTATCTTGATCACGCGAGGATAGGGAGGGAACTAGGGGACACCGACCGAGCTCAGGCTTGGCCGAATCGCCGAGATCAATACCAACCTTCCAGCCTTTCGAATCGGCTGTATCATCTTGTCTTCGAAAGTCCATGATGTGATTTCCTTGACAGTTTCATGTCGCTGTAAGCCTCGGATCTTCAGCTAACTTTGGTGCAGGAAATCAAATCAACACCCTGCGGTCAATCCTTGTTCTCTACCCGAGGCTCATCATTCGTGTGCGGCCTTTTGTGTTCCAAATGTAATTGGGCCCCAATTACACCAGGTAGATGCCAACCTTTCCATACTGTTTTGATCCATTGGTAACACTGAACAGCACCTTATATTGCTCGCATCTTCGTAGCCGAGCAAAGCCATCACACACACTTTCTGTGGGTGGGCTCCATAATTCCCTTCCGGTTCCCATCCGCACGCAAAATTCTTAGTTGCCGCGCGGGTAATTCGCAATTCGAGGAAACGTCGTTAAAATGCTACACGTCGGACCGGGACCTGTGGCTAAATCAATTGGGAGCGCTTGAAAGGCATAAACTACACTGCGGCGTGCCAACACAGCCCACCCTTCAATTTCAGGGCACCTGTGTGTGGTTTTGATGGCAAACGGCTTTACTCCCGCCATCTTGATCTGCATCATATTAAGGAGTCGTGTTTTACCCTCCTATAAGTATGCATCTAGTACCCAGGCCGGTTCTAGTTTCCTCGCCACCCTCGTATATATTGATACGGAGGCCATTTACCAAGCGGCCCTATCGCGCTCTACAGGCCAATGAAGGTCGACGTCTACTCCAACTTCTTCTCATCAGGCCTGCGAGCCATCACAGGTCGACCGCCTAAACGCCCAACCTCCATGTACACCTACCCGTCTCCCTTAGAGTTCACTCTACCCGAACCATCCTCTTCCTCCCGACTTGACCCACTACCGCCAGCTATAGATACAGCCCCACCTTATATCCGAAGCCCTCGTTCCTCCATCCTCTTCGCCATGTCGCCATCCAAACCATCTAGCTCACGATCGTCCACGTCACCGCCACCTCCGCGATCACGACGCTCTTCACTCATGGCGTTACCTTCACGCGTTCTCAACAGGATGTCCGCGTCCTTTGCATCGAATGAGCTACCTTCACACAAATCTACAACGCCTCAGACACCATCTGGGTTGCGAAGAGATCACGCTGCGGAGATGAGCGATGTTATCTGGATCACGGAAGGAGGGCCCCTCGTAGCACCTCTGTGAGTATCTTCCCCCGCAGTATTCATCATCTTGACGCTCAATGGCATTCTTCCAGAACGCCGACGAGCCCGAAACTCGTTCCCATAGATCCATTCTCATCATCTCCAGACACCAAGTCTGTGTTTATAGATTTCTACGACACGCCATCATCTACACCGAATCGCGAATCATTCATATCATTCACGACCTCATCCAAGAGCAGTTCTTTGCTCCATCTCCCACGTAGGGAACGGCCAACCTCCATACAGACCATGCCACTGCCGACACGCTCCAGACGATCATCGTTGCAATATCCCTTACCTAGTCAGGATAAATACGACTGGGCATGGATACTCGATGAAGCGACACCGATTTACTCGCCTCGGCCGCCTGAAGAGTTAGAGCAGGTGGACGAAGCAGATGAAGTCGATCCAGCCCGACTTGACTGGTGGCAATTTCACAACGATCTCGTTCAGAGGGAGGACACAGCTTGATCGAATGTCTTGGAGCGTTGCGGCTATGCTTGGTTTTCGAGTTCCTTGATTTTGTCTCAGCTTTGTCGTATTGTCTCGTTCATATCATATTGTCCTATATGTCACCCTACGCATGGCTCCGTTCATAATTCGTGCATCCTTATTTAACTATCTTTATTCATCAATGTAGAGGCTTTGGAAGTTCGGTTTGTTTCCGCTGTTGTACGATATATCTGCTAAATTGGTCTGCTCAATACGGAGCACATTCTACATACGTGTTGTAATTTTGAAGTCGGCGTTCGTTCCCCACTCCCTTCAACGAGCCATGCCATAGGCGATCAAAACGTCTCGTTGTCTCGGAAGAACTCCACATCCGGTGGCATATGCCATTCACCGTTGGTAACTCGTCGCTACGAGCACAGACAGACAAACTATTTCGGGCTTCTTCCGACCACGTTCGCCGTTCATACCATTCTCATTCACCTTGGCGGTAAAGCACCATATGGTCGCCATCAAAGAATGTCAGCACAATATGTTCGACCTCGATCTTAGACAGGGGAAGCTGGGGTCCACAAAATCCTTGTCGACACGCCAAAGGACCCTGCAGCACCCTGCAGCCTCGAGGAAAAGGTAGTTTCGACACCAGCGGCGGTTCCGAAATTAAGGTTGAAATGAATACGCCGTTTGCTTTTTGGACAATTTGGATGAGCTATTTGAACGATGGCTGTAACCTTCGCCCTTCATCAATACTTAGATGGACACGGCAAGGGCGGTGAGGTGTGGATGTGGATGTTCATGCGTCGTGATAATCACGGTCGCGACTTGCGTGACCTTGACAGCGGAATAGGACCACCCAGGAGAAGAGTGGTGCCGGAAAAACTACGGAGTTCCTTTTCGTTCCTTTTACGCCTTCTTGAGACTTGCGGCTCTCCTAGTCATGTCACTAGCAAAAGATTGTGGCGACGTCGTTGCCATTCTATTGCATTATTGATGCAAGAGAGTCACAGTTACTTCGTGCCATTGCAAGGAACCTAGTTTTTTCAAGTGCCGAGCAATCTCAGGTCCCCGGCCCCAACTAAATGATCTGACCATCAGTAATCAAGCCTGCGATGATGTTCATTCAATGCTTGTACGATTGTCGTGGGTTTCGAAGGCGGTAGGGATTCAAATCGAGCGCCTTGTCGTCTCACGCCGGTGCGTCATAGGCAATTACTTCCCTTCTTTCATCAAGGAGATGTGGGCGCCGGAAGATTGCACTACCATCGTGACGGATACTGATATCAACGGAGGGTCCTCTTCGTTGATAATTTGCAGTACACGCGTGTAAAGTAGATAAGATCCTGCGAGGGCTGCGACTTGATTTGGAAGCTATCAAAGCCTAAGGAATGAATCAGCATCAGGACTGGTTGAATGAGTGATAGGGAGTACTATTGGTCTAGTTACCTCGCCGTCATGCCCGTACTAGAGTGATGATAATCCTTTTTGGTGGTAGGGCCCTTGGCTCCAAGGTGGAGGTGGATCTATCGACGACAACTCCAGGCAACACTCGAGCCTGGGCGTGGACACCGATTGATAGACCTGAGCTATCCCTGCCATGACCAGATGACGCATGGGCAACCGGCGACGACGCCATCATCATATCCGACATGTTCGCAATGTAACATAAGCACTTCGGCTAGCTGATTTCACTGGCTTTCTTCGAGTATGCTAGCGATGACTCGGGGCCGTTGGGTTTTACGTTATTCTGCTGATTGAGGTGATTTCGAAGTGATTTCTAATGACTGAGCATCTTAGAACGCGAGATGATCTTCTGAAAAATGACACGGAACCGGCTACCTTGCGAATTTCGGCCCAAATCCTGCTTGTCCGTGAACGGGTCCGAATGAGTCGCAGAAACTGAGCGGTCGATCGGCCATACTTCTACGTGATTTGAAGTCTGATTTTATTCGTTTCAGTTTTGGGTAGTTGACACAGAGACGGCGACAACATACCACCGTTGTGAAAATCAACTGAACATGGGCATCATCTGGAAACGGCGAGTGACGAGTCCAATGATAGAGCCAGAGAGGAATAGAAGACAGGAGATTGACCATATTTTAAGGTAGGTCGATCGAATGTTAATATTGGTTGGGAAAGCTGGTGAAGCGAGAAAGCTGCATTCCAAATCAGCCAGACGAGACCGCGGTTGACTGGGATCGCTCAAAGCCCCATGGTTTGGGATGGAGCTAAACAGGCGATTATCACTCCAAAGCTCCATGAGTCAAAAGGATATATTGGATGAAGGAGCCAAGCCGCGGCGAAGGCGAAAGCGTTCAAGAATTTAGTATAGCGGTGACAGAGTGTAAGCCACGGTGTCGACCCAGGACCGCCTCAACGCCCCGTTGTACTCGAAAAGCTGGTGTGGTGGTGGTCGGTAGGTTGTAGGTCGGTGGACAATTTTGATATGCGCTATCAATCGTGAGAGATGGCGGGACATAAAGACAACAACTCGAGGTTTCTCCTTCCACCTATACTGTCCGGTGACGTCACTTTTAGAATGTTTGCGTCCAGGATCCGGAACATACAATGTTACATGTAGTCTGATATCTCTATGGACTCTTGGACTTTCAACTCAGGCAATTTGCACTTTATTCTGTGTGAAACGAGCAGAAAATACATAAATTAGTGATATATTCATGAGAAAACCAGACGGCGCACCTTGTAGAATGCAACATATCCTTTAATCTGCTTGGCTTGATCCTTAGGTTCGGGATAGTACCTTTCACCGAAAAGTATGAATATTGCTAGAGCTTGGATATATCAAGTCCCATACCAAGCTACATCTTTGACTGTCGCCCCGTCAATGCTTGCGTTGTAATAGGCAGCAGTCCTGTTGGGAGGAAGTAGGCAAGATAGTCAACGCTTGTAGAACGATCAATCATACCCTTTCCATGGGCAAACGGTACTGAAAAAAAAGCCCCCAGACAGTCAACCAGATGATCCATCGCGCGATTTAACGTATGGAAAGCTACCTAGTGTTGGAGTCGGTGAAGTATTCCTTTGTCAGCGAACTGGGAGGGAAGTAATGATTGTTCTCGACGACTATCGTTGCGTCCGATTCAGCGAGGACCTTGTCGTTGAGTAGCACTTTGACCATTGTCGAGTAGCGTCGAGTTGGGAAGCAAGTTATAGTGCGTAGTAATCCACCAAGCGACTCGATCCGGTGGGTACACAACAACAGGGGCTCGTACACCGAGTTCGCCATGGACCCCCTTGCCATTCAGACTCAGATATACAAAGTAGGTCGTCAAGATTGCATCAGAAAGTGGTCGTTACAGGATGAGTAGTAATGTCAGGGAAAGATACGAGATTAAGCACTATTACAACAACGAATGATCATGGGGTATAAATCGTAAAGCGTACAAATATACTATGAAGTGTTCAGCGAGACAAATGAAATCGATATGAAGCGTGCGTATAAAGATAAATAATTTGCTGTAGATCAGGATGACATGTACAACGAGGCTCAGATGAATTTCTAGGTCGGCTGACCTTGGTACTTTCGTATCAGATCTCTTAATCGCGCCTGGCCAAAAGCCAGGTCAGTCTTGGTACCTGTAGGAGGCGGTACTGTTCGTCCCGTATTACTTGGTGGTCGCTGTTGTGAAGTCAATCCAAGCATACGAGGAAGCTCCCTGGCCGCGCCACTTGTCAATGGAACTTTGAGCGGGGTTTGATGTGTCTTCGTTGTCACGGGTCTCGCAAGCGATGCTGTGGATGACAAGACCGGGGTGGCAAGTGAAGAAGACACTGTAGCAGGAACAGAAGCAGACTTGATGACCCTCTTGTCCACGCCATCTCGTGTGGGCCCAACGGTGGATGTACTACCATCACTACTGGCAGCAGAAGAGGCAGGCTTCTTTGTTGCCGAGAGGAGTAAAGGAGGTTTCGAGGCCAGAAACGGGGACGGCGAAGGTCGGGCTGTTGGCTTGCGTTCGCTCACTGGAGGTAGGGATGGTTTCTTGGACAAGGGTGTAGGTACCGGTTTTGATTTCACCGGCTTCGTTTCATCGTTCTTTTTGAACGCGCCAGCAGCCCAAATAGCAGCGACAGATGTTACCTGGCCACCCTTTCCGCCTCGAGCGGAGCGAACATCATACTTAACTTCAGGATCTTTCGGTGGAGGAAACACTGGCAGCTTCTGGGAGAGCTTCCTCACCACTGAAACGGGTCCTGGTGGTCCTGGTGAATCTTTTCCGCCGAACGCACCAGACTTGAATGGTAGAGGAGACCGAACTGCAGGAACCTCTCCCTTAATCGTAGATACAGAGGGAGGTGATACATTCATCTCAGTTCGGATAGATTGAGTGGCCGCGACAGGGACTGAACGAAGAGCAAATGGCTTCGTCTTCAGAATCGCGCTCGAGTCCTTTGACCATAGCTCAGCGATATTCTCGGCCTCTTCTGCGGCAGGGTTGACTGGGGGACCTCCCCTTCCGGTTGCGTATCGCTGTAAGGGATCCCTCTTGAATGTACCAATAGGCACAAACCCGGATGAACGTGGATTAGGGACTGATGAGATGGCGTCAGAGTCTCCCGCCTCTTCTGGATTTTGGGCAGATCGATGTTGCACTGCATCTCCAAGCGGTTGGATTGGCTGAACAGGTCCGAGTATCTCGCCGGACTGTTCTGCAACCTCTTCATGTCTAGGCGAAGGGTCATCCAAGGGTAACCCAGGACTAGCAAGAGGTAAACCATCTAATGGCGGTGGCGTAGCATCCTCAAGGCCACCAAGCCAAGCAGTGATACGACCCTTCGCGACCTTACGCAATTTGTGTGACTCCTTATCCTTCCCTTTCTTCTTCTTCCTCTCTCCGTCTTCTTGCTTCCCAGAGCTACTCTTTGTCTGAGCCATACTTCTCCCCGGTTCGCCACTTCCCTTTCCTCTATCTCGTCCTCTTTCCCTATCATCGCCGGAGAGACTAGACCTCCCAGCGCGATGCGTTCGATCATCCCAATCATCATGTTCCTGCTCAACACCCAGATCGCCTCCGTGATCTGCCAAAGATAGACTGGAGATCGCCGAGTCATTGAGGGGTTCGTGTTTCACAGTTACCGGAGGGATGTCGATAGGAAGAACAGCTCTAACATCTGGACGAGACGTAGCTTCTTGTTTCCTTGTTCCAACTTCAGCCAGCAATCGACGTTCCAGTGCATCCAAGCCACTCTCTGTTGGACCTGTTGGACTAAGGAAATCTTTAGATTTCGTCCGCTTCGCGGAGAGCACAGCGGTGAGAGTCGGTGTTGGGGGTGCTTGGTATGGAAGAGGTTCAAGCCCCGGGCCATTCGATTGGGGAACGAGACGTTCATCCACTTTGGGCCGGGATTCAGTCAATGAAGATGAGACCGACTTCTTCAGATTTGGTGGGGGTTGCGTTGGGAGGGTCTTGTCTAGGTTCGCATTTGGCGACGACGAGGAGGCAGCAGGAGGTAGATTTTGTAGCACAACAGGAGGAGTCTTTGGTATCTCGCCAGAAGAGAGATCTTTCGCCTCCTTGTCGACGGCTTCAGCCATTCGTTCCAAAGCCTCCACTCTTTCACTCTTCGGGATGGAGTTCTTTGTGATAGGGTCAACCGTGAACGAATGCTTCGGCGACAGCAGTGGTCGTGGAGAATGGACAACCTTGACTACATCAGGTGGAGAGAGAGAAAGCGTGTCAGTCACAGGCGGGGAAAGATTGGCGAGGACATGTTGAGGAGAGGGGGCGGCATCTGGTATTGAAGCATTTGGAACCTCAGGAATGGCAACATGCTCGGGGAGAGGCATGGGGAAGCGATGAGACTGAGGAGAGACCGAACGATGGCGTGATGACAAACGCAAGTGCTGGGTAATCCTAGATGCTCGTTCGCCCTTGCCCTCCTCTGGTCCAGCGTAATGTTCGGCTGTTGTATCTAGTGGAGGGAGGAGAGGATTGTGCACCGATGTGATAGGCAGCCCCGAGGCAACGACACGGGCTGCACTGCCTGCGCCTGCGCTCGAAGGTCGCGGCGGAATAGCATAATGGACAGAGAGCGGAGCTGGAGTGGCAAGAAGCTGGTAAGATTGTTGAGGACCATACGGCGGGATTACTGGCATGTAGTTGTAGGCAGGGCCATAGCTAATCGGAGGTCCTGGTGGTGGAAGCCACACTTGATTTTGATGGATATAAGCAGGTATGGCTGGTGACATGGGGAGCGCGGGGTACCCATACGGGGTATGAGGGGCAGCATATGGCACTTGCGGGGGGACGCTGGGAGGCGGCATCGGAACATGCTCAGGCGGAGCAGATGGATACGCGTATGGGACTGGCTCAGGAGGAGACGGTAAAGCTGCTGGATGCGCAACAATAACAGGGATATCGAGATTGATGTCCTTGCTGCAAGAATGAAAGAAGAATGATGAGATGAATGTCACTTGGAGCAATGAAGATGAACCAGCCTTCCAAGACCCATATTCAGCTTTATCCCGACAATGCAGCGTACTTCGAACAGAGGCTCCGATATACGACCGTCATCATCTAACCTCGTACTACCGTTGACACCACGAGCAGCCTTTGGGACATCGAAGACTAAGCTCGCGACGCCTTCAGCACCAGGAGGTATGATATATTCGGCTCCTCTGTATGGAACAGTGAGCAGGGTGTCTGAGAGTTGTAATGGGGGTTTCGCGCCAGAAACTGAGCCTGGAAGATGTAGATGACGGTCTAGGGAGATAGTCAACCCTGTGTTCTGCAATAGCCAATTAGTGGGGGTTTATTCGAAGTGAAAGAGACCAGCGAACCTTCTTATTTGAATGATTTTTGACTTGAAGTTCGACACACCCAGTCTCGCCAGCCACAATCGCTCCACCAACAACCTTGCCTTGCATCCATATCTTCCCATTTTCACCCACGGCTACCGCCTCGGGTTCAGCCCTCCCAAAATCCTCTCCAAAACTTTCAACCAGATCAATTTCCTTCTTGTCTGTGACCAATTTATTCTCTCCCTTCCATGCAACTTGGACGCTCGCTTTAACTTCGTAACGAACCCTCGCGATGCCGGAGCCAAAACTTATTGATGATGGTGAGCTGGAAGGGGTAGGGATGCGAAACAAGAATGTCGTCAATCCTCTCCTCGCTTGATGATAGTGGGGAGGTAGCGGCGGATCTCCAGGCAATGGATGTGCTTGTACGGCATTGGAAGGTGGTAAGCCTGGACCTTGGAAGAGACGACGAGTGCGCAAGAACGTGGACGTCGCCGAGTGGTCTCGCGATGTGAGTTCTACATCGTCGTCACCTTTTCAGGCTTCTTCCAGCAGTCACCCTCAGGACCACACACCTTGAATTGCGATCAACTCTACCATCATGGCACCTATGCCAAGTCCCTTGTCTGCTCGACATTCCATCTCCATCTTCCCAGAAACATTTCCCCCAGCAACGTACAGCGAGTTGCCCATCGTTAATGACACCTTCACCTTGGAGTGGTGCGGCGAAGCATTCATAGGTTCTGGTCTTGATTGCTTGTCCATGACGAGAGAGCTGATACCAATGTGACAGAAATTGTGTTGGATAGGTGAATACAAAGGCCTGGAAGACCTTTAGAAGCTCTTCGAGGTCCCGGTCGTACGGAGAATTTCAGCGGTTCATGGTTTCATCGTCGTCGTCGAGCTCAAGGGCAACATTTGGCACAGCCACATACCCCCATGACAGACCGCCCGATTAAGCAACTTCTGTCCAAGTTTTCATATTTTTGACCTTCGTGGACGTTAACAATGCCGACAACGACGCCGACATAGTTTGAAGGCATCTGTAGGCTACTTAATTCTGTCATTCCACTTTCACTCAATGTAACACCGCAGACCTGAACGAGGCTAAGGAAACGCTAAGAGCCTAAGACGGACCTACGCATCGTCTCCTTCATATATCAAGAAGGAAACGTTGTAAAGGCACTATGAATATAGTGTTAAATTACTGATGCTATTCCGCGTCTTGCACGGACGAACTGGACTATATGTCACCAAGACTTAGACGGAATCATCGGACCATACGTCACAGGACCTAGACGGAATCTAACCCAATGTCCTACTCCCCGTTGTATGTCTTACTGTCAGCCTAGGCCTATGCCTACTGTCAGAGCTGGACTTGGTGAACTGCTAGCAAGCACTCGGCATCTAACGATACTCGACTTTATAAGGAACCGCGACAACGAAGACTGGTGAGTAGGGTCCCTCCCCTTCATTTCCTTGGTATGTTTAACAAAACTCAAAATTATATCAAACCTTCAGACTAATGTTTCGCGTGCACATGAAAAGAAACGAAAATGGCTAGACACCAGCTCGGCTTCACCTATGCCATCATTGCTGCCACCATGGTGGCCGCTCGCGGCGCCAATGACTGGTCGAAGCCTTGTTTCAATGGAGAATGCGCCTACGACATCCCTGTCGTGGGGCAATCGGCCTCGATGAAAATCGTTTGTGCTTCGCGCTCTCATCATACCGTTACTCAACTCAACCCCATTTTCATAGGTTGGCGCTCCCCATGCCATCGCAGATATCACCCCTTCTGCGGGCTGGGTCGTGTTAGAGTGTGACCAACACGCTCTTTCGCAGGATATCCGTCTCGTTTGTAATTCCGACAACGAAGAAGCAGCGGGCTGCAATCACCTATTCTCTGGTGACGGTCCAGTTCACAAATTCGTTCGCATGCCCGAGAGTGTGAGTAGTTCTTATGCGAATGTTCCCCACTTAAAGTCGACTCACCTTTTCCCCTGTGCACTGGAATTAGTGTGGCCCGTATCCTTTCGGTAGAATTGCCACCTTCCGTGTAGATGAGAACCAATCCATTCCCGAACACGCTGCATCCCAAATCCAGAGACGCGATGGGCTGGCCCCACAAGTCATCTCGCTCAAAATCGACAATGAGGTTCGCTTCCGTCTACGATGATTCAGAATAACTCTGAGCTAACACATTCTTTTTCTGTCAGTACAAAAATGTTGATGCTGAGAAATACGGAAAGGTGTACGCGGCCTCCATGGGTTGGTGCATCCAATGCCTGAGATAGACCGCTCATTCTCATTCTTAATTAAGGCGTGAACCTGCCCAATGTCGACACGAACTTCGCCATCCCTCAAGATATCGGCATGAAAGAAGTCGCTGATGCTTTCGTGATTCAAGCCATGGAAGGTCCGTACTTTGAAATAGATGCACGAGGGACGTTCTAAAGTATCTCATACCTTTTCTTCTACAGACATCAAAGATGCCGTAGCCCGCGCCGACGAGAACTACTATGTTACCCACCCAGATGGTCTCCTCACTCCCATCGACAACGCCCAGTTCCATAAACACGAAGACAAGACCAAATCACCTATTGAATGGGGGTCCAAAACTCCCGTCAAGCTCGAAGTTCAATTGGAAAAAAACCCAACGTGTAAGAAGGCAGATCTCAAAGCCACCTTGGACGCAAGCCTCTCCACCACTATTCATGGAACTGCGGGATACTTTGGTTCGGCTGGTGTCGCTGACCTCAAGGATTCATCTCTTCTTGCATTGATGAGCAATATCGCACGTATGTGATTTTCTCTCTGGATAATGGTGCCGAGGATTCATTGTTATTGTTTTTAGAGTTCGAGGTTAATGCTGAGCATGAACTCGAAGTCAAAGTCTCTGTCGAGGTCAGTCGTTCAATTTCAATCGGTTAGCGCTATACGACGCCTGACGATATATTACATCAAGGGAACTATCAAACACGAATTCGAAGTCCTTAAACCAGTTCCAATCCCACACGCAGGTGTCAGCCTCGGGTTAGTCTGCTGACAGTTATCTCCATCTCATTTTTGATTCACATCCCACTCTTCTCAAGTATCGTGACAGTTGGGCTTCAGTTCGGTATTGATGGTGAAGTACACATGAATGCCAAAGTCGGTGTTGAGGCCAAGGCAGGGTTCAAATGGGGTGTAAAGAAAGGTAAATTCCTCCTTCACCATCGAACCACACCAATACTCAATTCTTTCTTATAGTCACCTTGTCCATCCCTCCATCGACTGGTCATGCTCAACCATATGCCAAGGACGGACGTATGTTCTTTCGTGGAGATCATCTATCTACCTATCTAACGTTCGGGCTCAGACTTCGATGTCAGCCTGAGTCGCAACGACGACGGCATGACTGCTCACGGAGAAATTGCCTTGTCCGCCACACCCAAGCTCATCATCGGCGTTACCGCCGGCACCATTTCCGTCAACTTCTCCGGATTCATTGGATTCAAAGCCGGTCTTGCTCTTGTCGCTGGCCTCACTGGCGGAGCCAAGCGAAGCGCCGACTCTGATTGGTACTGTGCTAAGCTCAAGGCCCAATTCGAGGCATCGATTGGCGGTGAAGCCAAGCTCTTCTCGTTGTTCCACATTCCCTCCAAAGAAGTCTCGTTCTGGGACAAAGAACTCGAGCTCTGGACGGTATGCCCCTCTTCTTTCTTTCTCAAACACGGTGCTGGGTACTCATCGATACCTTTCAGCACGGAAACTGCCCCGAGCCTGCCGAGAAGAGGTCTACGATCCTTGGCCTCCAATCCCGAGCTCCGCATACCGGCTCATCTATCCAGAAGCTCAAGGATAGCTTGAAATGTGCCGAGCATGAGAAGAAGCCCGAAAAGGCAGACTCCAAGAAAGGCTTGGATGAGCATGCGTATGTCAATTTCTTTTCCGTCAACGGTTGATAGTCTCATTCCTTGTTCCCTAGCATGCACATGAAAGACCACAAGAAGCACTAATCCAAAAGAGTAGCTATCTTACCGGGCATACTCTACATAGTCTCACTAATGTCACAATACACATCGGAATGTTGTGAGTCCTGAGTTCAACGAAGGCTCGTTGATACGAAACGATCAGCTTGTCTCCCTCCTATGTATACTTCGCAATCAGCGCTCTCTTTCTGTGGCCGTAGAGTATACGCTGTTGCCCTTGTTTCATGAGTAAAACAGTCCGATCTTCATATCAATCAACTTTGGAGCTCTGGTGGAGGCTTGGTCTTTTGAACCGAGCTTTTGGATGGCTGTTGGCCTCGGCGAGGAAGTATGTATTTCCCGTTCTATACGCCGCTGCAACTAGGTTGCAAGGGTTTGCTGGCGAGAGATTAACCAACCGTCCTCGCTGCTCAAAGGTGACGGCTGCCTTGACCACTCTGTTCCCTACGTAATCACTGTTGTTTTCTACTTAACAATCGAGTGGACTTACAGATACTTATGGAACATTAGTTTTGTCGCCCATTCTGATTACGAATAACTTGTGTCGCTTCAACCGAACCGGCTTGTCCTATGTGAAGTATGCTGCTCTGCGTGTCCAATCACAGCAGGTTCGTTACCCTTTGAATCGTCTACGGATGACGGAACAACACTTACTTTAACTTGGGTATTGAACCCTTCATACACGTTCTTCAAGCCTTCATTTTGCTTGCTTTTGTCGTTGACTTTGCAGCGTCTAGATGAAGCGCACTTGTCGAACTTAAGCAGACACTTATAATATTTTGCTTGTCAGCTCCTTTCGCGTTCCCCTTCGTTGTCTCGAACTTACCTCTTGAATAGCTCTGTTTGATCCTTGGATGCAATCCTAACCAGAGTGTCACTGCCCATGAAAAGCATGCTTAGCCATGTACTCCGTAGCTTTGTGATAATACCATACATTACAGCTAAGTGCAAAATTCTAGACACTTTTTCGCTGAATTGACACAGTTCGGACTTCGGCTGGGTTTTTGTCTGAGTTGACGCTTTTGGGGGCGGGGGGCACCAATTTCATAGTCAGCATTCAGGAGGATGGCCAAGCCCCCGCACGGTCTGCGAAATTCTTGAAAGTCCGAAATGTGTCAACTCGGCGAAAAACTGTCTAGAATTTTGCACTTAGCTGTAAATACAAATGGAAGGGAGGACTCGTCCGCCGTGCCGGTGGCAACGGCCCACAGACCAAGCCCAAAACCTGACTCGTAAACTCCTCTCAGAATGTCAGGAGTCTTGCTTTCAGGGGTAGACAGCACGTGATGTGATCGTCAGCCACATGCTACCGTGGCGCGGGACCCTGAGCTTGTCAGTTCGGTGTCATTTTGAACATCGAGAACGCTGCCCTCGACGACGGACTGGATCAGCTGTCATACCGTTGGCTCTGCTGTAAAGGCTATGTTCTTTGCTGAACGATAGCTGCCCCATGCAATATGCTGGATTACACACATTCAGAGTGAGTCGCAGCCACTCGAAAACCAACCGTGTTCTCAGTCAATTTCCTCAACTTTACAGAAACAATCGCTTGAAGCGCTATGCGCTCGCTGAGCAGTCCCTGAAGGCTGCGCTCAGTCATACTGCATGCTCTGAACCTGAGCCCAGGGACCTACAAATTCGAACCTTGAAGCAGGCCATTGCCATGCTCACGACGCGAGCTCGGGACGCTGAACAACGTTCGGAAGCGCTACGGATGCAACTACTGGATCGTCAGTTGGATCCTACGGTGTACTCATCGCTTCAGCAAGAACGTTGGAAGGAGGAGAAACGCCGTCTGGCTGTCCAGGACGAGTTAAACGGATTGCAGGCACAATTGGAGATGCTTAGTGTGGGAGGTGATGTCGGCAAGTCTATATCAATCTCACCCGAAGAGAGAAGACAAATCAATCTCGCACGCTTTCTTCTCTCCTCCCACTCTCCCCCACTGCACAAGGAGAGGAGTTTCAAGAGAATGACCGTACAAGACCCACCTTCTCGACGATTACGACCTCTATCATTGACTCCCAAACGACCACATTCCGTGGATAACCATAGGGAGTCCGTCCCGGATACAGAGCAAGCAAGCTCTATGAATAAGCAAACTCCTCGCAAAGTGCCCGGGAGACCCGGTATCTCCACCAAATCGTCTCCATCCCTTCGCTCGCCCACGTCTTCGAGCAGCCAATCATCTCCAGTTACTTCCAGTACCGATTTCTCTCCCAAGACGGCATGGTTTACTCTCGATGATGATGAGGCGAAAGAAGGTACAGCCGTCATCTACCAGAAAGACTCGCAGGTGGCGGTCAATTCACCGGTCTCAGAAGAGATTCAGGTGGACATGCCGGATTATGCCCGCAACTTAATTGAAGAGTTCGATTCCTTCGTTGCTGCCCCCAACTTGCCTTTCTCTTCTCCATCGCAAAAAGCCCCTTCGACCCTCTTCACGCCTCTCCCTTCGTCAACACCCCCTTCTCCCAGATCCGAACGTATCACACCGGACTCACCCGGCGCAAACCCTCACATCAGTCGCTTACGCAGGAAACAGTCTCAGAGAAGCTCGCTTTTCTCCATCTCCGAAGCGATTTCCTCTCGCATCAGTTTCGTTAGCGACCATATGCATTCTCCCTTCTCTCCGAAGCCGTCTATGAGCAGCTTGAGGTCAACTCAGCCGTCTTCACACCCCAGAGGTGGATTGGAAACGGTCGGAGAGGTAGACCCTTTGGAAAATCATCCAACTTCGTCACCTTCGATGCTTTCTTTCGCGACTCGCATTAAGCGACGCGTCCTTGATCGCCATTGACACAAAGGGAGACTTGTGATCCCTCCATTCGATTTATCTCCCGCATATCATGACTATTTATGACTTCGCACCTATAGACAATAGCTTGGTAGCGCGAGCACATGTCCCTGCTTGCTTCGCGCTTTCATACAGCGATTTATTCTTGACGATGTGTTGTAATTTCTTGGACATTTGCGTACCCACATCTACTTCTCTTTCTTGGACTTTCTTGATTGATCTTTATTTGTAGACTCTACTTACGAATCTACTTTGACCCTTTACCACACACAGTTCCTCTGTACATTATCATCGAATCATGTTCTCAAATGATTAGCATATTTACGCACACCTTTCCCGATGCTCGTCGCGATGGATATGATCACTTGAGGCAGTCCGAGTAGATCCACAAGCAATATGATTCTGAGCACAACGGATAGTATAGTACAAAATCGTCCATGCAAATTATTCAAATACATAGAAGATAGAGCTTCTAGACTGGTACAGCTTCGATGGAATGAACCAAACTACTTTCTCCTGGCTGCTGGCGAACCTTGGTCATCGCCCAGCCAGTCCTTCGTAAAATCGACTGCGTGTGAGGCAATGTACGCTCCTGCGAATTGCACAAGGTAAACATCTTGAACAACAACACCCACGTTAGACTAAGCCGACTATCACAGAGGCAACTCAAGAAGGTACTAACCACCATGTCGAGATGATAAACCGTTTCATTTGGAGGACCATAATTTGCGAGGAGTGGTTCAGGAGCGTATTGCTGTAATGACCCACTGCGGTGGAGGGGTCACAGGGTGGGGTCCGGCAAGCAAATGGAATGATGGAGTCCGAGTCCATGAGTAAGAGCTTGGTGTCTGGCTTCGCAGCTTTCCGAAGACGAGAGAGGATGTTAACGAAATACGGATCAGCCCAGTTGGGCGCGATTCCTTTCAGAAGGAAGATAGTCGCATTCTTCTGCGGCTGTTCTTCGAAGAAGTCATGCTCTAGAGTGAATGGGTGAGTTCGCTATTGGAGAAGCGATCGACTCAGAAGTTGCACCTTGAAATTGGACAAATCCTGACTTCAGGGCATGGGGCATCTCTTTCTCCCAGTGCTAAAACGTCGATTAAATCAGGTTGGAGAGATAGGAAGACATCTGACAGCGTACCTGCTTTCCTTCGTTGACAACTTTGGGTAGGTCCCGAATCACGTAGTCGAATTGAGGAAAATGTATCGCGAGCTCTTGAATTGTGCCGCCCACGCCTCCACCAACGTCTACAATCAAAGAACCTGGAGCCAGTGACGCCCAGCTGAATGCTTTAAAGAGGGACTTTAGTCAAAGGACATAGCTAGTAGGAGGACGGAAAGTACCTTCGAGTATTGCACCAGGTACCTGAGCATTTTCTTGCACGCCGAGCATAGCGAGACCAAATCTCTTTTGTCTCAGAGATTCTCCAGGGCGAGCGTAAAAGTCCCAAAGCGTTATTCTTTCCCCAATGGCCTTCGAGAAGGTGAGTCCCTAGGATCATGGGAGTGTGCCATCTGTGGATCTGAGAGGCACTCCCAGCCATAGGCGCAAGCCTTGAATGTCTCATCTAGGCTAGCATGTGGGTAAGAATACGAGTTGCGGTCAGGAAAGAGGGAGGAAACGTACTGATGACCGGCGAGGGCTCCGAACCCAAACGCGGCTCTGTATTTGACATCAGGGCTAGAACGACCAAGTTCGTCAACCATCCAGGAGTAGAAAGGGGTTACAAACGGCTTACTTCGAGAGAACTTTTGAAGGGGCATCAATGAGTCAAGCATACTCGAGATGCGGCTATTAGTGAGTACATCGGGCTTGACTTCGCGATATATGTGGTTGGTAGCCAGCACCCGTAGAAGTCGACCAAGCTTTGAAGGATCTTGTCCGTTCAAGGCGGCGATCTCGGCGACGTGCATGCCCTACAAAGAGAGTTGTGAATATACTCGTACAGAGTGCTCAAGAACTGGCAAGACCTTCGGTCCAGCTTCTCGCAGTATTTCTGTGACATGGCTTTCGAGACATGTTCTCAACGCAAAAGCTTTCCAAGGCTAGACAGATAACTCGGAGTTCAGCCGGGACACACCAAGTTCAATGGAAAAGTACTGTAACGCACCCCGGATATAACACCGGCCGCAATCAGATGTGGGGGCATTAAGATAGCCGTTACGTGCAAAGCTGCAGAACACGCTATGCGCGCTGCCTCTGCAGCACAATTGGATGCGTACGGAATGCTTCGGATATCGGATGGAAAGTACTGTCAAGCTCAGGAAGTGGGAGGTCGTTTTCTTGGCAGGTAGCTTCCAACGACTCCACGGAGTCTTGGAGGAGCTTGAGAAGCTGGCGAAGGATAGACATGCTGAATTGGTGGAGCGTCCGCATCCGATTCTACTCACCCATCCTCCGTATTTAATACCCTGGGCGTGAGTGTCAGTCACCGGTGACGGCAAGCGCGAGTACTCTAGAAGCCGTACCAGCCACCGAGGGTCTTTCATCTCAGTGCATCATCCTCACATGCTGCAATCAAAACAGTTGAGATCAAGGCAGTTCACTTGTAGCTTCCAACTTCTATGATCATCAAACATAATGTGTCGATGTTTACAGCGAAACATCCAAGGGCTATTGTCGGTGGACTTGGTATTGGTGGACGTAGGTTGGCTGAGAGTGTGTGCTGGAAGATAGCGTAGACATCAATCCGTGATACTCTAGCTTTGAGTCGCAAGTATAAATAGATGGGAACTTGAAAGGGCTGACAGGATTTATGTATTATGTATCATGTATTATGGCTTTCAGGACATGTATGGTCATTGTTGGTGGATGCCATGCAATGCCAGCGCTGTGGCCATCACCTGTTCAGATGGTTGTGGGGATCCGCGAATTCGAGCCCTCGTGGGGATGCTGCTGGATGCTGCTGCCCTCGGGAGGCCGGTGGGTTCGCGTGGAGTGACGGACTGTCTATTTCGACTAGTGATCTTGCGAATGGCACATGTGGACAAGTGACTCTGAGCCCGGCGTCCAAATTGCCGTCGTCTTCGCTTGGTCTTCGCAAAAGCAAAGCGTGAGTCTCAGCATCGGTTCCCACCATCAGCGGGGAAGTGTTCAACTGACCTCAGCAGAATTTCACTCGGGGACTCGTATCCGTATCTCATGGTCTTGGTGTTCGTGAGTTCTTTTCGTGATTTGATCTGTCGAAGGGGCAGTCATTGATGCAAAGAAGCCGAGACCATCATCTGGAGCTCTGGGAGTGTGTTCTCATCCCTGCAAAACGTTTCACATTGTGTCGTACTTATGTTAGTACGTTGGCGAAGGTAGAGTAAGGATGAGATGATGAGATAGTGCATTCATGAATAGTTTCAGGCAGTCGGTTCCGGCATGCCAGTTTTGGTCATCTCCTAGTAAGTCCCCAACCGAACAGTGTGACGATTTATAAGAGCGAAGTACCCCCGACTATAGAAGAGAGCTGCTATACCGGGATAGCTTCAATAGACTGAACTAAGCTACTTTCTCCTGGTTGTTGGCGAACCTTACACATCGCCCATCCGGCCTTTCTTAAAATTGACCGTGTGTGAGGTACTGTGCGCTCCTGAGAGTTGAGCATCGTAAACATCTAATTCCACCCGCCTCTGTTAGATCAACCACCGCAGAAGCCATCCAGGAAGGTACTGACCACCATATCGATGTGATATACCATCTCATTTGACGGTCCATAATTCGCAAGAAGTGGCTCTGGCGCGTACTGCTGTGATGACCCAGGCACCGCGGCTAAAGGATCACTGGGGGGGATTCGGCAAGCGAACGGGACGATGGAATCCATGATCAAGAGTTTGGTATCTGGTCTAGCGGCCTCCCGTAGGCGAGAGAGGATCCTTATGGTGTAAGGATCTGGCCAATTAGAAGCGACTGCTTTCAGAAGGAATACGGATGCATTCTTCTGGGGCTGCTCTTCGAAGAAGTCATGTACTGAGACAGCGAATGCACCGTGAATGAAATCAGGGCCGTACGGTAGACGCAAATGCCGCACCTTGAAACTGGACGAACCCCGACCTCAGGGCGTCGGGCATTTCCTTCTCCCAGTGCTAGAACGGTGGCGAGGCAAGATGAGGCTCTAATTAAAGAACAGGGAAAGAAGTGACAACACACCTGCTTTCCTTCATTGACCACTTTCGGGAGCTCCTGGATTACGTAGTTGAATTGAGGAAAGCGTAAAGCAAGCTCTTGAGTGACGCCGCCAACGCCTCCCCCAACATCAACGATGAGAGCACCTGGAGCCAAGGAAGCCCAGTCAAATGCTTCATGCGAATTTGATCAGCCATGGGATACGGTCCATATTGAAAGGGATAGTCAGTACCGTCGAAAACCGCACCAGGAACCTGAGTGTTCGCTTGCACACCAAGCATGGCGAGACCAAACCTCTTCTGTCTCAAGGATTCTTCGGGGCGGGCATAGTAGTCCCACAGTCTGATTCTCTCCCCGACTGATTTGGAGAAAGGCGAATCCCTGGGGTCATAGGAGTGTCTCATCTGAGGGTCTGAGAGGCACTCCCAACCATAGGTGCAAGCCTTGAAGGTCTCGTCTAGGCTAACAAGTGGGTAAGGAGAAAGGCTGCGGTAAGGGCGAAAAGTGATATTACTGATGGCCAACTAAAGCCCCGAAACCAAATGCAGTTCTGTATTTGACTTCAGGGCTGGAAACGAAAATTGAAGTTTGTCAGGTGTACAGGGGCGAAAAGGGATATGGGGACAAGTTACTTGGACAAGACCTCTTGCAGCGGCATCAATGAGTCGAGCATGCTCGAGATTCGATTGTTGGTGAATACATCCGGCTTTACTTCGCGATATATGTAGTTGGTAGCCAGAACTCGCAGGAGTCGACTAAGTTTTGATGGATCTTGCCCATTCTTCGCGGCGATTTCTCCAACATTGAGGCCCTGTGAAGGGAGATATTAGCACCTTCACCAAAATCGCTTGAAGCGAGTGAGAACCTTCGGCCCAGCATCTCGCAGTATCTCTGTGACATGACTTTCGAGACATACTCTCAATGCAAACGCTTTCCAGGGCTAGAAGGAACTGAGAGTTCAGGTTCAGAGGGACATAGTGATCCTCCAATTTGCAACGTACTCCAGATATGACGTGGTAGGCAGTCAAGTGCGGAGGCATTAGAATAGCCGCTATGTGCAGAGCTGCAGAGCTTGCCACTCGTGCCGCTTCTGCGGCAATTGGATCCATGCGGAATGCTTCTGATATCGGGTGGAAAGTAGTGTCTAGGTCGGGAATGGGGAGGTCGTTTTCTTGACACGCTGCTTCCAATGACTCTACAGAATCTTGAAGGAGCTTTAGGAGCTGGCGAAGGATAGACATCCTGGGACGAAAGGCAAAAGCAACTTCTCATTTCACCCCATCCTCCATATTTAACCTCGTCGACGTGTGTATGATGTGAGCGGCGAACGAGAGCTGAAGCAGCAATTCATACGGTTTCCTTCCCAGCGCGCCAACCTCACATGGTGCAATCAGAGCCTTTGCGGCGGCTTCTCATCTCTCTGATCATCAAACAGAAGACACCAAAGAAAAGTCGAAGTTCCTTCAACTTCTACAGTACATGGTTATTATCGGATACCCATGACTGTTCGTTGATTTGATGATGACCTAAGGCTTGGTGACTATGTACTTCAGTGTGAACGCAGATGCATATGAGATGACGGTCATACCTTTACTTCGCAGGTGGTCAGAACTCAGAATGCGGCTGAGGACGAGCTAATAGCCACTGAGTTGGGCCTTGAGCTTGGCAGCGGACGAGACCAGTTCCACCGTGACCCACTCCCCTAGGCACGTGCTGTACTTAGTCCCGAAACGGCGCTTGTTCAATTTCAAATCCTTGTCATACCATTTCCTCGTCGTACCTTTCATGCCTGCGCGGCCTGCCTCTTTGGACCTTGAGAATGACGAGGAGAAGGACATAGGGGACCTGGCGCTGTCTTCTGGGCTTGATAGCAGCGCTACAATCGGTCCCAGTTCGAGCAGGACTCACACCAATGCTGGCCTCGGCATCCTGGGTCCTCAACTTCCCATGTCAATGGATCGCTTGAACCTCGGTCGACGCGTCTCTTTAACGACATCTGATATCGGAGTGCTCAGCCAGGATGACGCTTCGCATCAGCTGCCTTCAGGCCACGTTCAATTAGGCGTTTTGGAAACAGATCTTCCTCGCGCCTCCATTCCGAGCTTGGAACGATGGATCATGGGCATTGCTATCGGTTCGCTTACTACTCTGCTTGCGATACGGAATGCTAAGACCCCACCTCATAGTCGACTTCGATATCGATCAGGGTCCCGTGATAAGTTCGGTGTATCCTCCCATGACATTTGCTCAGTCCGACGTATCCAATATGTAAGTCATTTCTGTGCGCGTCAGCTCTGTCTGACTCTCGTGTGCTCAGCGCATTTTCATCGTTTCCAGATTCGCCGCGCTTCGATGAAGGATCACAGATACACAGTTTCCGCGTGCGACTCGGCTCATATCAATCTGCTCAATCTTCACCTACGATACCTTCAACTGTGCCTTCTCACATCAACTTGCCTCTGCCTCGTCATATCCGCTCTCAGATACCCAACCCTTCATCTATACCCTCTTTGACACCAAGTCCTGCACCATCTCTCGAACCATCTACTTACAGATACATCAATGGATTTTCCTATTTTACGCAGCGGAGAGACCCTTCCGTGAAGCGAGGTTATCGCCAGGTATGTACGTATCACTTTTGACGGCTTGTTTCGTGACAATTCACTCACCTGCACACCATCTAGCAAGCGTTAGTGATCTTGACTCCGCATCAATACCCCGCACTCTTTTCCTTCACGCTCTCACTCCTCGGTTCCTTGTTCGCCGGCGAACTCGGCCGCGAACATGCTACGTACGTTTCATTGAATCGTGCACTAATGGATTGGACGAAATGGTGAGTTACGGCAACACTGTCAACGGCTTGGATTGATGCATACGATCTATTAGGCCTGACCCCATACCTGGAGAGAGATTACTGCTAACCTTTCTTGACACGGATATGGAGGTCGAATTACCTCATGACGCTGACGAACAGAGGGTATGGTCAGGTCCTTCTAGTCAGGGCTCTCGTATATACGTTTGTCCTTCCTTTTATTTTGAATGGGGATGTACTCAAGCAGGTCGAATAGATTCCAGCATCGGCTCCGTCACTTTGTTCAGTGTTGGCGACACCATCGACCCCTGCGAGTCCACACCGCATTCCTCCTTTCCTTAATGCCATCCCCATTTTCGCCTCAGCTCGCCTTCTTCCAAGCTTATGGTCTATATGGGAAAATCTCGTACTCTGTGAACCAATATTGGTTAGTGGTGATTCACCAGCTGTGGTCAGCTGTGCAGTGTGGTGGATTATTGAGCTTGGACGAGGAGTAAGTCCCGGCTATAACTCATTCCCTCCGACGCCCTCTTATACTCTCTTAGCTTCCTCTATGTCACACACACAATATCCGACCATATATGACCATCAACGATTCTGAGTGCTCGACCTTGATTAGTGCCAAGCGTCCCGGAGAAGCTGGCCTGGTGCTTGGGGTCACTAACCCATGGTTGGAAAAGCAATGTTCGCATTGGGGATGTAAAGTTAGCCTGCGAGGTGCACCCCCTGCGGGTCCCTCTGCATCCGATTCCCCGTAAGTGGCTATTTTGTCGGAATAATGTTTTAATCAATCAATGTTTGTCATCGGCTGCGAACAGGTTTGTCAGAGAGCGCACACCGACAGGAACGCCAACGATTGCCGCTGGGACCCCACAACCCCATGCAGGTAGAACCAGTGGGAGATGGACGCCTTTGACCGCCGATACCCGGAAGTCATTCATCTTTGGCATGAGTCCCGGCGGGGACGCCAGTGATAGTAGCTCTGGTACTAGCGGCTGGAAAAATCGCTCGTATAAGCGATATATCTCCAAGGACCGCACGCTTCTGAAGAAGTTGGAAGACGCATGGAAAAGCGGCAACGAGCATGAACGTAAGTGACGTTGACATAGCCTGTTTGGCAACCCTCGTCTGATGATGCGCCCACAGAATTGGAGGCTACATCATGCCTTAGACAGCATTTCAATACACGAACCAGGGAGATGTTAGTGCCACTTTCTCGGTACCTTAACACCCTTATCCCGTCGCCCGCCGAGTTAGCTTCTTCTCGTAGAAGCAGCCCCCATCAGACGCCTACGTTCACTCCTTCTATGGCCTCTCTAATCACACCGTCTACCACCAACCTCCGGTCTCCGCGTACGCCTTCGCCGTCCGGAAGTGTCACGTCATCGCATGTCCCTCGACTGAAGCCGTTCTCTCGCACCACCTTCTTTGCGTCCTTGAAAGAGTACGGCTGCCCTCTGCCCTTCCGCTCCACGAAACAGCGTACAGATTTTTATGAGCGCTGGCTGAAGAGCAAGACCTTTGGCATCTGGCTTGCGAAGCAAGAAGAGATTGTTCAAGGGGTTCTAGAGGAAAAGACTTAATTAAACTGTAGCTTTACCATCGTTGCCTGGGGGCCGCACGCACTCGTGTACCTACGACTTACGGCAACTCTGATTGGCATTTTGGACCGACTGGACCTCGGATATAATACAGGGTCACCGTTGGTTCCCCATCTGCTCGATGTCAATCCTGGAGAGTGCCGTCATCGGCCATATTGAAGGCTTTCTCACTGGTTTAGACCCTCGCCTATCATCCTGTTTTCTTGAGAATGCGCGCCCACCGATCAAGCGAATACTTCCGACTCTTTCTTCTATCTTCACCTTCGAAGTTCACCAACAATCCCGCGTTGGGACGTTGATATCATTACATGCGTCACCTGCTACTACCACGAAGATAACAAGGCTTCTATTCTCGGCGTATATTTCACGGCTGACTACAACACGTGTGTGCAGGAGTGGCAACTCTTGGAAGCAAATCTCCTGTATCTGGACAAGCGGATCTACCCCGCTATACCACGCCGTCGATCTTGAACGGCATCCCGAGAGAAAAGCTGTGTGCGTGTTGTCAGGTTTATATCCTCCACTTCCAGGTCACGCTCTTCATTGTGGCCTGGATACCTCGAAATCTGCACACATGTCGATCGTTTTTGAGAGAAAGTGGAACGACACCCTAAAAATTGAATCACGACGTCTATGGAAGCGCTTCATTCATGGAAACACTTGAATGGACAGATTCCGCCATGGGTAAAATGTCCCCATGGATCATACGAAGCCTACCTGTTGCGTTCTTTGTGAATTCGCCATGTCGTTGAATCACGAGTTCGACGTTGGATTTATCATGCTTACCCCAAACTACGCCCACAGAGAATGGTTGGTGGCTCCCTCATGTTATCATGACCAGTTCATTCTGACATATTTTCTTCAAAATTTACGGCACCAGCTACCCGACTTCTAGGAACACGGTGGAGAAACATGAGGCTTTGAGGTGATAAGTTACTGATAATGATTAACACCACCAACTCGTGTCTTCTTCTGTAACTTGTGGGTCGTGTCTCTAGGCCTAACCAAGAACAACTTAGCATCTCCACCGAAGGCTTCCGTAGGCTGCGCATTCATCAAAGCGATCATTACTTCGGAAGCTCCGTCAACGAAGTATTACCCGCGAACGTCGTCACAATTTAGTAGAACACATCCAAGGCTGACACGGCCCCATCCCAGCTGAAACTCAACTATGACAGAAAGCTCGACAGGAGTCAGCTTCGAGTGCAACGTTAACGACCCATTTTTCTTTATTTTTCCGAGCTGTCACGACCAGTGGACGCATACTAGTTCAGCGGTGCAGCGCAAAACAGGCACCATCCAGGGGAATTTATTGAACTCGCAAAGCCGGTCACCACTTTCATAGGTAAGTATCACGTACGGACTAAGTACACTATATTTTCTATTCAGCCGGTGTCTGAAACTGCAAATACGCTGAGAAGGGACGTTGTTGACAAGACAAGAAAACAAGGAAAGCTCGATACGCTACAAACGCACATTTTTCTTGTTCGTTTAGGGAACATATCGAAGCCGCGGCCAAAATAATGCTTGAATTTGTTTTCGAGGGTGGGTCATAACTCACGACAAAGATGTCGATCGCCACAAATCGCAGTGGCGACATGTCGGAACGCTTACGACACGTTCGTGCCTGAATGTGGCATAACGTAACTGCCTCGTTCCCTTCTTTCACAGTGATGAGGCTGCGATTACTTTCAGGTCGACAGATAGCATCACCTTTGAAACGAATATGGTTTAGGTCGATTTTCTTGGGCCTACAGTAGTGGTCAGTCAGCAGGAACCCATTGCCGACCATCGACCGTAGTCCAAGACGCAAGGCTACACGTGGACACTGGGGGCCGAGGAGGACAACGTGCGCTCGTCTTGGATAAAATTGCATGCAAACTTTGATGATGACGATGCACAACTGAAGAAAGAAGCAGAAGCAGAATCAACTCAAAGAATCACACTGGTTGCAGTGACGGTTGCTTGACCAGCTGGCTTCGGGGTAAGATAAAAGTTCTATTCAAAGCTTTAACCTGATTGATTGGACAAGGTTACCTATTGCAGCAAAAGAGCTCTTGCGAGGCGTGGACACATCACATCGTGGCGCAGGGCGTTAACCAAGGCCCCGGGGCAAAATTTTCTTTTCCGTCCAGTGGGCCACATGAAAGTTGTCCTAATCTTGCTGAATACGATCGGACACACTTAATTCAGCGGGTGGTAACTGACCTGACCGGTAAGCTACTCTACTCCTCCTTATATAAACTTCCATGAATCTCTGATACAAACCAGCTCTTTCACACCTCTACTAGTCCAGCCATGGTTGTCGACACACGCGCGGAGTCCACCACTACCTTCAAGACCACCTCACGCTCTTCGTTGCTCACACTTCCGACGAGAGAAGAATTCAATGCGTGTTGGGAACTCTGTCGACTACACAATAACATCGGCTTTTGGGTGGTCTACCTCCCACTCGGTATGTCATGATCGCTAGTGGTTCCTTTGAAATCGGAACTGACACGGTCATGACAATTAGCATGGTCGATAACCATGGCTTACCATGCGCAAGCGAATCTCTCGATCATGGAAGCCCTCACACGCGCAGCGATCTATGTCCCGTTATGCTTCGGGATCAAGTCTCTTGTAAGCTGCTCAACCCACTAGCCTTCCAATCCAACACTCACCCACATTGCTCCGACATCAGATTATGACTATCGACGACATTCTTGACTACGATATTGATGGACTAGTGGAGCGGACGAAAGGCCGCCCACTCCCCCGAGGGGCAATTTCGTTACAACGAGCCTGGCTTTTCTTCGGGCTCCAAGCGGCAATCGGCATTCGATCCGCTTACTACTTCTTGGGCACCACTGCGTATGACCTTCTTTCGCCCGCCTGAGCATTCGCCGAACTCAGCTTGTTCCTTTTTCAGACTACACGTTTCAATGTTTGCATGGCCCTTGTATATCATCTATCCGACTTGCAAGGTAAATTGTATACCCTTGAGATCGTGCAGGACGTCCGCTAATCGAAACCGAACAGCGTTGGATGGGCTTGGCTCCAATCCCCTTGGTGAGTAGAATATTCACTGCGTATCTTGGTTTCGAATCAACCTCATGGTCCTCCTCTGCAGGGTCTGATGTTCAATGTCGGCATATTCATGGGTTGGGCCGACCTGAGTATTTCTGGGGATATCCCTTGGCATATCCTTACTCCCATCTATCTGGGTGCCTGCATGTGGACGTTCACGTATGAAACAGTTTACCAACACCAGGTCAGTCAGCTGGTTTCTCCAGATTAACCATCTTGTTCCGAATACAACCTCTAACTTCTTTCAACTTTGTTCCTGTAGGATAAAGTCGATGATGTCAAGATTGGCATCTATTCGCCTGCTTTGTTCTGTGGAGACTACACTATCCCCGTTTGCACCGCAACGGCCGTTGGCTTCGTCGGCCTTCTGACCTACGGTGCCTTCTTGAACGACCACGGCTTGCCGGTATACGTCGCTATCGCCATTTCCGGTTTCATGCTGTTTAACCGGCTCCTTCAAACTGACATCGATCGCCCAGAAGACTGCAAACGCCTATTCCTCGACACGGTCACAGTGGGCCAAGTTATCCTCTCCGGCTTCGTCGTAGATGCTGTTGCTTCACGGATAATGGACGGTGTTCCATTGTAAATTGTATACATTTATAATGTTTGACTCTTACGCTGTATGTACAACGAACTACTGTATCGAAACCTCCGCCCCTGTATATAGGCTTAATCATAATCGAGAACGTTTTGCTTGCATGGACCTGTATTTCTCTCGCAAACGACTTACCCCAAGCTTCCTTGTGTCGATCAGTTTCATCTTGTACAAAGATCTATTCGCATGGTGTCTACCCCATTACGTTGCGTTGACGGTGAGATTGTCGTGCTGCCACATACATAAACCTCCCGAATTGCCCGCGTACCTGCAGGTGCTAGGGCTAAAATGGCCTGTGTACTCGCGATTCCTACATTCAGCTTCCATACGATGCAAAGGGTTCAAGCTGGCAGGGTCACGTAGCGGTATCATGGTTCGTGAGGACATCACCGAAAATGTTTGATTCGGCAAGAGTACTGTAGTAAGAAGACTAAGTGTAAGGAAGGCCAGAGAAGCCCATCGTAGAGACGTAGTCAGAACCTGTAGTGGGCTTCATGATTGGGTTTCCGCCGAAGAGTTTGCTGGTAGACATCTTCGGCCGATAACCCATGTAGGCGGGGATGAAGACTTCCTTGGGGTGAGGTGGAACACGATTCTTCATGAGTCAACCTGTCAGATCGTGAGATTCGCTGCCTTGGGAGGTTGAGACGACCAGTGTCAACTTCGGTTCCGGATTGCATCGCGTGGTGTTCTTTGATAGAAGTAGGGGGAGGGATCTGTTCTTGGTGTGGGAGAGGTCGAATGACACGCTCGCGCTCACGCTCGTCGATCCGTCGGTTGATGAAGTCAAGCACGTCCAGTTGTCCTTGGAGCCTTCGATAAGCGACTGCGACCACGTCTTCTTCAACTGGAGGCGACTGAGTGGCTGAAGGCGCTGAAGCAGGACAAGGCGGATGAGATGATAGTTCAACCAGCGGAATGGTGTCGGTTGATGCGTTATTGTCGGACGTAGAACCCATCGCAGGACCTTGTCCAGTTAGTGGTAATGGAAGGCTTGCCGGCCTAACTTGACCTGTAACGAGACGAACAGTTGGCGTTCCAGACTCGGAGCCAGGCGGGAGAGAGTTAGTTGACTCGGCTACATCAACTTAGATATCAACAAGGGAAGATGATTGAGGCATGCAAGGCGTTACCAGGACGGTGCATTTCGAGGCAAAATTGGGGACTTGCTGAGTTAGGCAAGGATAAAGCTTCGAGAAAAGATGGACGACGACGGATTGACAGACCATCATGGCCTTATAAATAGGTCGGCAGAGTGGGTGAAGCCACCGGAAGGTGGCACAACGACAATGATGAATTTAGACCACTGCTCAAAAGGGAGGCAATGAGTGAGATTCTGTGTGACGATGGGTAGTTGCATTGACCGAATTCGGATGCAATGAGGATACTTTGTCGCGATGGTGGACTGATACATGACACGAACGCAATCGACAATGGTTCAAGCGAAAATTGCAAGGGTTTCGTGGTTCGAGATATGTGCATTTGACTATACAAATCGAGGGTGAAGGAGCTCACGAGATAGGGACATGTTTATGAAGAAACGTCAACTGCGAGGCTAAGCACCGATCGAAGTCGGTCCCTCCAGGAAACATATCAAAATGACCTTTGAGAGGCCGTGAGCACGGTATGTGTGTACGCTCAGGGGACGGACGAACCCCTACTTACCTCCAGGAATCTCAACCAGCTCAGCATTGGGTGCGAGCCGACTAACTTGCCGAATTCGCTCGACAGGGCAGATGTTATCTTGCTGTCCCGCTATGAGCAGGATAGGCTTCGAGATGGAAGGGGCCGTCTCGGCAGGCCGATACAAGGGTGAGCGGAGGTATATTGACGCGGATATCTAGGGCAAAATGTCAGCAGCGATTCTGCGAAGTTTGAATAAGCAGACGACGGAACTTGATTCGGAAATTTACTATGGATAAGTTGAGACAAAAGCCGATTGCACAATCATAAAGTACGATGCTGACCTTGCAGCTTGGGGGAGTCTCATGAACCCAACTTCTGCACCAGGTGCAGTGACTGCGCCGACTTGTCCAAAGGGGGCTGCAGTGGGGATGTACACGGCTCCAAGACCAAGTGATTGCTTGACCACATCGGCCAAAGCGTACAGGATGCGACGGAAACAAGTTAGCGTCAACGTGAACCCAAATGGTCGGCCAGGATAAGGTGTTTGACCGATGGTTGCACACACATTGAGCTCGGACTAACGTGTGTAAGCTTCGCTAAACCTCAGAGTGGAACAAAAGAAATCGCGTACTTGGGCAGCAAGCGTCAACACATGTCCGCCTGAGAAACTGTATCCCCACAACACAATCTTTTGCGGGTTGAAGCCCGGTCGCTGCCTACAATAGGCAACGATAGTCGCGTAGTCCTCGAGTTGTTCAGAAACTACTGCGCAATTACGCGGTTCGCCGTCTGTCACACACCATATTCACTTTCTCAAGCTCATCAAGCTGCAGGCTCAGTGCAAGACGCACCAGATTGGCCCCAACGACGAAAATCGAAGACAACACAGGCGTAGCCAGCAGAAGAAAAAGCCTCTGCATATGAAGCCAATCCTAACTCCTTATTGCAGCCCACGCCGTGCGCCCTGGTTCAAGTTTCAAATTTCAGCATGCACACGCCATCTTGTCGACTCGAAGGAACGAATTGCACCAACATTACAATGACAGGGATTTCGCGGGGTCTATCGCCATCGGGCTCAAAGATCCACGCATCCAATTTGCAGTTTGGCGTCGCTGATTCGATCCTGATGGCTTCTCTACGAAATTTAGAAGGGTACATGTCGTGTAGGGCGTTTGATGCAGATGTCGATGGTGAGAATGCATGATACAACATCCGAGGGGTCCCACAAGACGGTGCTCACGGTTCGGGCCCATCCCGAGACTGCTCAAAATTGAAGATGAAGCTGAGGAATTGGTTGAAGAGGTGAAGAGGTCGTCATCGTCGTCCTTGGCAATGAGGAAGATTTGGTCTAGGCGCGGAAACAATTACCCCGTTGCCTTTATCTTATCTCCCCACACAATGGCTTTCTCCCATCATCCACGACGATGCGCCTCTTACCGAGGGAAGAGGCGAAATTACTCCTTCATCAGGTTCAGCAGTTTTGTCCTCCGCTACCTCACACTGCTAACTGCATTCCTTAGGCTGGGTTTCTTGCGCAGAAGCGGCTCGCCAGGGGTTTACGGTTGAACCAAACAGAGGCTGTCGCCCTCATCGCGTCACAGCTCCAGGAACGTATCAGAGATGGGCAGAACAGTGTAGCAGAACTCATGCACCACGGGAAGACTATGCTCGGTCGTCGACATGTCCTTCCCAGCGTGCCTGCTCTTCTGCACGAAATTCAGGTTGAAGGGACTTTTCCAGATGGGTGCGTCACTCTGTGTGCTTTGCCGTACGCTTCTAACCTTCTCGAACAGCGTGTTTCTCGTAACGGTTCACCATCCCATATGCACAGACTCGGGGGATCTTGAGGCAGCGTTTTATGGGTCATTCTTGCCCATCCCGTCTGATGACAAGTTCCCAGACGTCGATGAAGAAGATTATACCCCAGAAAAAGTCCCTGGAGCAGTCATAGCCAAAAAGGAGCGTATCTTGATCAACGAAGGCCGTGAACGCATTCGCTTGCGGGTCACAAACAATGGCGATCGACCCATCCAAGTTGGTTCTCATTATCACTTTATCGAAACCAACGGCGCACTTTCGTTCGATCGCGCTCAGGCATATGGAAAACGTTTGGATATCGCAGCCGGGACAGCTGTCCGCTTTGAGCCGGGCGACACGAAAACGGTTACCCTTTGCGCAATTGCGGGTAACAAGATCATCACTGGTGGTAATTCTCTTGCCAGCGGCGTTGTCGACCTTTCAAGAAGGGATGATATCGTCACTGCCTTGGTTCAAAAGACGTTCGGTCACGCCCCCGATCCTGAAATTGTGTCTGTGGAAATGGCAGCTGACATGAGTCGTGAAGCTTATATATCGATGTACGGTCCAACAACGGGTGACAGAGTGCGCTTGGGAGATACCTCTTTATGGATTGAAGTCGAGCGGGACGAGGTACGTCACCCATTGCTACTAAGGTGCATCATTGTATTCATTGCCTGTTAGACCGTCTACGGAGATGAAGTCAAGTTCGGTGGCGGTAAATCTATCCGCGAAGGTATGGGTCAGGCTACAGACCGTCCATCGTCAGCCACACTAGACCTCGTTATTACGAATGCCCTCATTGTCGATTGGTCCGGAATATACAAAGTCAGTCATCCTTATGGTTTCCTCGACCATCTCACTGATGGACTCCATAACAGGCTGATATTGGTGTTAAAGATGGTGTCATCGTCGGCATCGGGAAAGCTGGTAACCCAGATGTAATGGCTGGCGTTCATCCAGCTCTCGTGATCGGTTCATCAACCGAAGTCATCGCTGGCGAGAAGCTCATTGTCACCGCTGGCGCTGTTGATGTTCATGTTCATTACATCTGCCCTCAGCAAGTCACCGAAGCCTTAGCTTCGGGAACCACCACTATGATCGGCGGCGGGACGGGACCTAGTGCTGGTACCAACGCCACCACATGCACCTCAAGTCCATTCTACATGAAACATATGCTCGCGGCAACAGATGGGTTACCCATGAACTTTGGCTTTACTGGAAAGGGAAATGACGCAGGACCAACTGCTATGGAAGAGGTTGTCCGCGCGGGTGCTCTTGGCCTTAAGCTTCATGAAGATTGGGGCTCCACCCCTGCCGTCATTTCGAAGTGCTTGGAGGTTGGAGACAAGTATGACGTTCAAGTCAACATCCATACGGACACGTTGAATGAGAGTGGTTTCGTTGAGAGTATGTTTTCCTTTTTACTCTCCCCGCGGACTGTGTTTGACGGCGATCCAGGTACGATTGCAGCATTTGGGGGCCGAACGATCCATACGTACCATACGGAGGGTGCAGGTAGGTCCCTGTAGACACTGAAAGCTGCGCAAGGTCTCATGTCATTGTCGTAAGGCGGAGGACACGCTCCCGACATCATTGTCGTCTGCGGCCTCAACAATGTCTTGCCATCTTCCACAAACCCAACACGACCCTACGCCACGAACACTCTTGATGAACATCTTGACGTGTGTCCATATCATCCGAAACTCTTAAAAGTCCCAAACTGACCCTTTTGACGTTATGTAGATGCTCATGGTTTGCCACCACCTTGACAAGAACATCCCTGAAGACCTTGCTTTTGCGGAATCACGTATTCGTGCCGAGACAGTCGCCGCGGAGGACGTCCTCCACGATTCTGGGGCGATTGCAATGATTAGTTCTGACTCCCAGGCCATGGGTCGCGTGGGAGAGGTTATCAGTCGGACTTGGCGGACTGCGAGTAAAATGAGGGACTTCAAAGGTCCTTTGATTTCACTTGGAGATGCAGAGGGAGTGGATAACATGCGAGTGAAGCGGTACATCGCCAAATATACTATCAATCCGTAAGTTTCGCTTTCGTCTTATATTAGACTTGATTGAACTGAAACATGGAACCTTCCCATCTTGCTGCCAGCGCAATAACGCACGGCATTTCGCATCTCGTTGGTCAGGTCGCAGTTGGGACGCTGGCTGATCTCGTCCTTTGGAAACCTGAGTCCTTTGGATCGAAACCCGAGATGGTTCTCAAATCTGGTGTAATTGCATTTGCTCAGGTGAAGCGAAACTTTTTTGCAAAGAAGCGCTTACTCAACTGGACTGACCTTTTGTTGCAGATGGGAGATGCAAATGCATCTATTCCTTCTGTTCAGCCTTTCTATGGCAAACCAATGTGGGGTTCGTACCCAGCATCCGCGGCGCTCAACTCCGTGGCGTTTGTTTCGCAAATATCCATCACGTCCGGTACTGTCGCTTCGTACGGGCTCTCCAAAAGGTTTGAAGCAGTGAAGAATTGTCGGAAGATAACCAAGAAGGATATGAAGTGGAATGACGCCACCCCTCAGATGAAAGTCGACCCAGAGACATATGAAGTTCGCGCTGACGAAGAGTTGGCTGATGTTGAACCTGCAACGAAGTTGCCACTCACGAAGGTCTATAACCTATTCTGAATAAAGATGAATAAAGGAGCATGTAAGCACCCAAACACACTTACGGAAATGTATACTACAACGATGCCGGGGTCCACTGTGCGCAGCGCTCCTAATTCGCCCCTCTTCCCTATCACTTAGTTAGGAGATACCACGGCCAACTGAAACACGGCCGGCCTTTGGGTTTCAGTGCAACGCTGCCCTTACACATGGTCAATAACACTCTCCATGTGATGTGATGGTATCTTTCCCTACCAGTGCAAAGCAACCATATCGCCGGTTAGGGATAACCCTCTGCGTAAACGAACTGCATAGTTGCAGTTGTGAGGCAACTCGGGTTTCACTTGCTCCTGCTGGCGTTAAACCTTTTGCTTAAAAGGAACCACTTATGCACTCTCTATTCCCCAGCTGTGCTCATCCTTTCATCTCATCGGTGCCGGTCATCGGAGAGTTCATCCAACTCGTCTCTCATATCCACTTTCACGACCTTCATCCAACGAACGACGCTTGATCCGCTTATCCCTATCACATTCTTTCAAGATGGTCTATGCGAAGTCTACTATACTCGCTGCTGCTTTGTCAATCGCTGTTCTAGCTACGCCCGCCGCTGCAAGGTAAGCCTAGAAGTTTGACTGGCCTGCTTGTGCTCGTTCTGATCAGTATTTCAGGCAAGACCAGTCAGGCGCTAGGATCGCAATGCGCCCAGATGGTCCTTCATGGGAAGAAATTCAGAAGATGTACCCTCCTGAAGTCCTTAAGGCTATTCGCCGTGACATCGAAGAGGAACTTGAGGCCCGCTCTCCAAGGAACTTGTTCGTCCTTTCCGCCTCCATCTGATACCTTTTCGCTGATCTCTTGTCTCTGTCGCAGAGGTCCTTTCACTCATGGACACCCGCTCTTCATGGGTCACGGCCCTGTCATGATTTCAAGAGAACCCGAGGACGAGGACCTTGAAGCACGTGAACTAGATGCTCGGTATGTGGCTTGCTATGGCTAACTCTATTCGGACACTCAATATTCGTATAGTGGTAAAGGAAAGGGATACCGACCAAAGAAGAAAGGTCCTGGACGTCGCCCCAATGGAAGACGTCCCAAGCGTCCCTTCCGAGGAAAACCAGGACGTGGAAGACCCGGACGTGGCAGACCCGGACGCGGTCGCCCTGGCCGTGGCCGTGGCAAACCTGGTCGTCCATTCAGAGGTCGCCCTCGCCCTCGTCCTCATGGTCACCCCCACAAGGGCAAAGGAAAAATGCCCCACGGAAAGCCCAAAATGCACAAGCCGATGAAGCCAGCTGTTATGCCTAAACCAGGAGGCCAGCAGCCAATACTTCCTGGACAGACAAAGCCGCCTGTAATGGCTCCAGCGGTGATGCCACCATCTGGAGGAGCGCCACCAAACGGTGCTCCGAATGCGCCACTCAACGGACCGACTAATATGCCTGAGGGTAACCCAGCCGAAGGTACTGAGGAAACCTCTGAGGGCGCGCCGCCAGAAGAGAGCACTAGCGACGAGAGTGCACTGCCAGGCGAACCTGGGCCAAACGGTCCACTGCCTACTCCCCCTAACCAGAAGCCAGGCACCCCTCCCAACTCTCCTCCCCAACCGCCTATGAAGAAACCAGCTGGAGCCAAGAGGGAGCTCGGTGGATTCGCTGGATTCCTTTCCCGGTGTGTTAAATCCTCTCTTTCGCGTCGGAGATGTGCTTTACTGACCTTAAATTCAGACGTGGGTACACCAGCTTGAATGAATTGGATTAAATGTCGGATTATGTCTCTGTCGTGATATGAGTGTATGTAACTGTATGTGCTTTCTAGGCGTTACTCGAATGAAAGAATAACGTTAAAAATAAACGACTCTCTCTGAGGACGTTGAACCGTGCGCGTGAGGCCCGAGGAAGTGAAGACAGTCGACAGGGGATGCGAAACCCCTATGATTACGAACCAGAACCACGACGATCAGCCTTGAACCCAAGCAACCACTGCATCCCTTCTTGGCCCCACACTCAATGCAAAACCAGTTCTTTTCGTGTTGGCTGTTAGTTCCATCATCTTAGACGCGTCCTTCGTGTACCCCGCGGACGCGGAATCTGCTCCAACGGCAATTTTTTGTTTCCTTGCCTCACCGCAGGACGCATCTCGGGAATGGAAATTTTTCAGTCGAAACTCTTTCCTGAGTTCGAATGAAGTCGTCGTCGGCACAATCTGAATCTGCAATTTTTTGTCCGACCGGTTCCTCCCTTGTGTTATAAGGTACTCACTTTATCAGATCCATAGATCTCAATTGTCGGTGATTTAGCTTAAGAATACCAGTCTATCCTGTCAAAGCGAGGCCTGTTTGTCGTGCGCATCCTCTACATGCGATTACTATCATTCCCCACCTACAAGCTGGAAGCCGGCTACGAGCTAGCATGTGTTCTCATTCACCCTTAACACCATCAAGACGTTCATCATCTCTGTACATTAGACGAAATTCGCCCGCAAGACATCGACCAGCTTAGGTACCCGTCATCCATTCCCTTTCCTCCGGCACTTGATGTCGGAGTGATATCTGTTCGCCTTGTGGCGGATCCAGAGCGTCGGCGCTGGTTCGCTTGAGGAAGAGGTGGTCGATGATAAAGGTTCGTCAGTGATTGACGGGCTTCTATTACGGATATCGGGGACGGGGCCGATTTGATCTGCCTTGGTGAGTAGAAGGGGAGAGTCGAGTGTAGCTTGACTGGTGGTAGGAAGCCAATCTACATTTTGAAAGGGGGATACTCATCACCCAAGATGCCCTCTCATGACCTTGATTACTTGACGTCCGTACGTCTGCTCTTTCAGTCTCTTGGCTGTGACCTCACCCTCCTCCCTAGCGCCCGTCCGGGATCACATCTGTTAGCTCCTCTTACTAGAAAACGAAACATATGTATCGATATCTCTTGCCTCATCCATACATTAACTGTGTATAGGTATCTGTCACCTCCGATACCTACTGACTTGCTTCGTCTTGCAGTATTCGAATGCTTGCCCTCGAGCTCGAAAGTCAATACGAAGTCTCCGTTTCCCCGTACAATACAAGTAGGTCACTCCGGCGAACGATTACACCATGGAGGTTGACCGCCTCTTTTTAGGAAAGAGTCAGCGGTGGCGAGCCGGACCGCCCCGTGCGCCAATGAGTCGAGAGCATCTGATGAACCCATTATAACCGAAGCACACAATAGACTGGAAGCCACGAAGGTAGCTTTGAAGGCATGTTCCAACGCCGCTGACGACTTGAAGGCGGGCAACTTGACAACAGGGGCTTTTGATGGCTTTCTCGAAAACTTTGGACACGTCCTCGAGGTGGAGGAAGTAATTGAGCAGTGTCGAAACTTGCGACTTGACTTGCAGGAGCAGCTCGCCTCACTGAAGTTCGCCGTGAACAAGCCATTTGGGGAAGAGAACCGCATGGATCAAATCAGATCTTTCGTTCAGTGGATTTTGTCCCTCTGGAATGACGAGTTATCGCTCGACACCAAAACGCCTCCGTCTACCCCTAATGCCCCGACATCTCCTTGCTTGCCCCCCAGCCCTCCCTTACTTGACGATCGACGATGGGCGTGTCCGCGGACCTCTCCGCTGTCGTGACATAAAGAGCGCTAGTTTACGAGTTCGAGCACAATTCATGAACCTCTCGGAGATGATTGACAACATGGAAGATATAGATACTCAAGAGATCCAAACCATCTCCGCGGAATTACTCGACCACCGTCAGCAGGGCATCGCTCCTGGACCACTTCGTGGTGTTAGGAAGAAGCAACCCACCCTCTCGCAGACAAATATACCCAAGGAGAACGGCATCCCAGCGAACGCAGCTCCAGCAGCAGCCAACTTGCCTTCACCTCTGGGAAACAAGCTCCATCCTCGCTTACGTGGTATGTCAGCAAAGGCTGTCCAACACCAAACTCAACACAAACTCTGAGGCGTAAACCAATATATGACCTGAACTATAAACTGTGAATGTTCAGGCAATCCGGAACGAATGTTTCGCTTTTTGGTACACGTACTATAAACCAGTCATTTGTACTTTATATCATCAATACATATATCGTTATATATTCCTACCGCATGTTACTTTGGTGATACATCGTAGGATAACCAGACGTAAGTGATGTAGATTTACACAAAATTCTAAGAAACTGTAGAGGATTTCCTGATCTTTAGAACACCAGTCCCATGGCTCGCTTCCCGTCTGGACTGACTATGTCATCTTCTGTCGCGATTCCGCTGAAGCTACGCTCAGAGGGACCTCCTTGGGGGAAGTCGGCGGGTCGCAAGCCTAGGAGGAAACGTTGGGATTGATCTTTGATGTAAGCTTCATTACGAGGCGTTTTCGGCACAGCTGGGATGAATAACACTAGAAAGGAAACATATTGAATCACCATGATGCGTTTTCGAAAATGAATTCATCGTTACCCGCAGAACCTTTATTTCCATTGTGTTCAACTTCTACACAATGAACCACGTCGCATTGCCAGAAGACGGCGTCTCCAGGGTATACCTTGGGTGGGGGCGTCATGGTTTCGTCAAGCCTCAAGTGCGGGTGATTCTTAGGCGAGGGGTTCTGATAAAACCCTCCATCCATGTCCACGATACCGGGAAACTCAGGCATGTCAAGGGCTATCACCGATAATAGGTATATGAATGACGAGTACACAGGGAAACGAGATCAACTCACCGAATATCCAGTTCTTGGGGTCCCAAGTCTCTGGAGAGTCGTTGGGAACGGTCGGCGTAAAGAACGGGCGAAGAATGATATGAGCATTGGCGATTTGCACATTAGGAAAGAAGCGGATGGTGCCTTCGTTGGGACCAGTCTCCCTGACGATATGGTGACAAAGTGAGCGTGGTATACCTAGAGAGAGCAAACTCGAGTGAGGTCCATCCTTGGAAAGTCCGAAAGACGGTGCACTATGGAAAGCGTGAAGGAAGCCACAGGTAAGAGCAGATCACAAACGAACCTGATTAGGCCGGTTGTATAATGAAGTTAAGGCATCAAGACGGCCGTCAAGATCATATGGGAACGCCACTTCCCGGCATATATATCCCTGAAGTTTTCCCTTGTGTTGTGTTCTTCCCAGCGTTCCAATGTGGCACCATCGATATGTGGCGGAAGAGCTGTGATAGTGGTACCAGGACGTCTGATCCTGATTCTGTCGGAGTAAGTTAAAGGCGTGGATAGATCCACTCCGTCAATGGCGGTGCCGGACTTGGAATGGTAGAAGTTATTGAATAATTTGGATAGTTTGATCATGTTTGGATGGGACCTTGCTTCAATCTGGGGCTTTGTCCAGCTGAAATAAAAGGCTTTAGAATTGATTGTGTTGTCTATCAGTGTGGGACTCAACTAAAGTTCATAGAACTGGGGGCTATCGGGAGGAACCCTGATAGGAAGAGGTGATGAGGAATAAAGAACGCTTGGATTGGTAATGGGAGGTTCTCACCTTGAACGGAACGGTGGGGTTTTCCTTGATGATGTCCTCCAAAGTAGCCTTCCAACCCTCTGCGAGGCCGTGGTCGAACAAGTTGCGAATTACGACGCATCCTTTGTATTTCATTCCTTCGACTTGAGTGGAGCTGAGACCATCAATCTCCGAGAAATCGACTTCAGGAATATACTGGAGAACGCTCAGGTAAGTTAATGGCCAGACTAAAACGATCACTCGCAGTACCTTCGTGCCTTGAGAAATAATGTCTCGAGTGATGCCAGAGAGCTCAGAGAGAACCTCAGCCCAAGACTTTGTGATGCGCTCCTCGAAAGGCGTATACTCAGCCGCGATGGCTTTCTTGATGAGAGGGAAGCGGGTGTGACTGGCGTTCTGCATCGAAGGCGTGTGTGAAGGGTTGAATCAGAGGGACTCTGACGTTTGAACTTCACTACGCATTAGAATTTATACGTTCTGAATGCCTGATCAGCTCAGTTGCTCTGAGGGAAGTGGAGGGAGAGCCGATGTTTTTCCGGAACTAGACGCTGAATTACTTCCAACTTGGCCGGAATTCCCGATGTTTATCCGAGCAAGCCAAATCGTTTCATACGCTCAGTTAATAATTCCACAGAAAGCGTTGTGAGCGTACAGGATTCCATAGTTTATCCGCAGTAAAAACAGGTTCACGCCACTTCAACAGGAATACCCATCGCTCTTTTGCCTAACGCACCAATAATATCTTCTGGCTTTCCTACACCTATATAGTTGATCTCGTCTTGGCCTTTGGGAAAGTCAGCTGGTCGCTTTCCCTCGAGGAACGCCGTGAACTGCTTTCTAACGTACTCCTCATTGTGAGGTGTGGATGGCACAGCCGGGATGTACATGACTAAACAAGAGTTAGCAGACTTCATTCAGGGCCTTGGGCTGGGGGAACTCACCCGCAGAATCATGTGAGCCCGTATGCTCCCTTTCCACGGAATGGACCACATCGCAGTGCCAGTATACGGTATCTCCAGGCCGGACAGCGGGCATGGAAATCATAGTGCCATCGAGATTCAGGTGAGGGTGGAGTTGCATCGTTGGCTGAGGGCCACCAAAACCACCGTCGCGAGGATAAACACCTGGAAACTTAGGCGACGATACGTCTACATTGGAGTTCAGCACAAAATTAGTCACAGCAGATGGGATGAAAGGAGATACCGAATTCCCAGTTTTCTGGCTCCAGAAAACCTACCGAATCTGGAGGGAGTTTAGGTCGAAAGAAGGGCCGTAAAATGATATAGGCATTCGACATGAGTACGTCCGGAAAAACTTTCAGAGTTCCTTGAGTTGGCCCGGTTGCACTTGTACATTATCAACCAATGGTCCTTGAGAAAGGAAACATGGATACCTCAAAGCGAGCCATCCCTGGAACGTTCTGAACACGGTAGATTGATTCGGTCGTTTGTACAAAGATGATCTCGCAGTGAGGCGACCCTCTAGATCATATGGGTCATGGGTACGCCAGTTTCCGGAGAGGATGTCGCTAAAGCAGCTGCGGAACTTTTCATCTTCCCATCGTTCGATGGAGCCTCCTGAAACAGAAGGATCAGCCCTGGCATGCTGGAGGGAAAGACCATTTTGACATACCATCAATGTGAGGGGGGTGAAAGCCCCAATCATTTCCAGGGTGTCGGATACGGAAGCGATCAGCGTAGGTGAGAGGGAGAGAAAGGTCGACGCCTTCAATTGAATTCCCAGATTTAGTATGGTAAAGGTTGTTGAGCCAAGCCTGCGTCGCCAGCATATTAGGGTGGGCTCTGGCCAGCACCTGCGACCTAGTCCAACTGACGCTCTTTCAGAAAATGCGCTGCAATGAACTGGACCTAATGACATACAATAATTGGAAAAATTGCTTGTTATCAGCAGGTATGCCTAGACAGGATGTAAGTAATGGGCATCGTTACGTGGATAGCGAACGCGTACCTTCCACATCGTTCAGCTTTACGAAGTCCCCCAATGCTTTCCTCCAACCGACAACTTCATCATCGTCAACAACATCACGAATGACAACGCAGCCCTTCCGTTTGATAACGGCAACTTGTTCCTGATCCAAATTTTGGAGATCGGCAAAATTCACTTGCGGAATCCCCTATGGATGCAACGTTCAGTGTGGATCGTTTCATGGTCAGTCAGGATGAAAATACGAAGACAAACATTCGATCCTTCTTGCGCAATCTTGTGTGTAGCATCTTGGAGAGCCGTGAGTATTTCCTGCCAAGCCTTGGTGACACGCCGCTCGAAATCCGGATAGGAAGCAGCAATTTCCTTCTTGAGTTCAGTGAAGCGAGGGGGAAAGCTGATATCGGACGCCAAGTCCATCGGGTACCAAGCAAGACTGTATGAGCACCTGGGCTGGGAAGAGGAGTCAGAGGAAAACGTACTCATACTAGCACTGAGAATCATGGGAACAGCACGTGCACGGATGAGTGATATTTTGCGTTTCGCATGTGGAATGTGGGTAAGTGTTCAAAAGAATGTGGGGCAAATTGACCCGAAAATCATCCGAATGAGTGTAATTGACAAAGAGAAAGACAGATTAGAGATATCCAAAGCTCCTGTGAGGTAAGGGGATAGTAAGATAAGTCTAGGCGATAGCGAGGAAAGTATGGCTAAAGGAACACGATATGTGCGTAATGGAGGCATCGTTACTCAGCTTCCTCTTCTCCAGCATACTGGGCATCTTCGTCTTCATCAATCGTGGCTTCTTGATACTAGGATGGGGTATGAGAAATTTGATAGGAGGACACATAAAGAACTCACTTGTTGATATTCAGCGCTGTAAGCGAAGAGTTAGTGCAAGAGAATGGGATTGACTAAGAAGACTTACATCAGATCTTGAACGTTGCTTTCAGCTTCGGTGAATTCCATGGTATCCATGCCTTCACCCGTATACCTATTGCCGACGCTTAGACAACCAGACAACGTCGAAGTCGAAGAAAACAAACCAATGCAGGAAGGCACCCCGCTTGAACATCGCGGAAAACGCTTCCTGAGTGCGCTTGAAGAGTTCTTGGATAGCGGTGGTGTTCATCAATGCGGTGGCAGCCTGAGATGAGGGTTGACTGATTTGAACATGACGGGGACACGAAATGAGACCTACCTGGGTCTGACCGACAGGGGGTACAGAGCACAAAGACGACGAAATATTGTCAGGGATCCACCTACGAACACATTATGAGTCGGTCACAAGACTGACATGGGCATTGTCACTTACTCAACGAACTGAGCCGAGTTTTTTGTTTGTAGATCCCGGATAGCCACCTAGGGTTGTGATTAGCTTCCAAGAACTCTGGGTTGGTTTTCAGAATGGAGGCGCACATCCACCTATTTGTAATATATTCAGCAGACACATTGACGAACAAACGAATCCACTGACATCACGAGAAGAAATCTTGCCACGGAAGATGGTTGCAGCAGTGAGGAAACGCCCGAAGCGAGGATCACATGCAACAAGAAGGTTACGACGGTCAAAGAGCCTACAATCATAGTGAGCTATCTATCACGCGCCTGAAGCAGAAACAACACGAACTGTTGAACCAATTCGGGGACGGCTTGCTTCTGGAACTGTCGTGCTTTAGGATCATAAAGGGGTGCGTAGCTCGGTCCAAGGAAATGAAGCTAAAACAGCCAAAATGAAGTCTGTTGAAGATGAAAATAGCTTGGGTGAGGAGTTTACGGGGAACTGACGCGCGGAAAGGGAACCAAGTTCATGCCAAGTTTGCGAAGATCTCTGCAAGAGATGTCAGGATGAGAAGCTACGGGAGAGGATAGTGCCTACCCATTGAGTTGACCGGGGAAACGAAGACTTGTACTGACACCACACATCACACGTGCAATCAACTAAAAATGCAAAGGGTGAAAAGATATACAGATGGACGACGAAGATGAACTGACGCCGTTGAGGTCGTTGAAAGTGGGCGCTTTAACTTTCAGGGTTCTCGTGGCGATGTCATACCTGGAGGGGTTCATTTGAGTAAGGTTTGGACCGGGAGAAGGATAAACCCAGATGCGCACAGCGCTTCATTATCAAGGCAGACGGTGAGATCGCCACTGTCAATGAGTTGATGAAGGGATAACAGAGCGTTGTATGGCTGTTATGCGGTCATCAGCCGAAGGCAATAAGGGATGCGTATCTAAACATACTTCGACGACGGTTTCGGAGACCTATTGATCAAGACTCAGCCGTTACTCAGACTACGTGGTCCACTCTGGCTTACTTTTGGTGATGGAAGGATGGAGAAGGAGGCGACCATACGATCGGGATATTCCTAGCCAGTAGGTCAGCACATACGGTCGGTATGAAAGCAGGGAAGCCGAGGCAGATCAGGTACCTCGCGTAGTTTAGAGAGAAGGAGGGAACCCAGGCCAGCACCTGTGCCACCGCCTAAGGAGTGTAGGACTTGGAACCCTTGAAGAGCATCCGTATTCTCAGCTTGCTGTCTGATGATATCCTAGGCACACAGCGGTTCAGAATCAAGGTAGACGGGCGTAACAATAATTAACGCACAACAATGGGCTCGACGAGCTCAGCGCCTGGACCAGGGACATTTAATATGTATCATGCAACCATTAGATGTGAATTACCTTCTGTATAGACTATGAGACACATAAGCCTCAAGAAGACACGCGTCATAAGAATGATGAATGAACTTACAGCCTTTTGCCCAGTTATTGCCAGCACCAGCATCACCAGTCACGAACGTGCCCGGACGGAAGAGACCACCAAGGGGTCCACTCCGGATCTAAGAACGCGTCAACCGAGTTTGTCGGGGGCTGTCGCGTGGAGACACACCTTATTACATACACCAGCCTCGAGGTCAACTTGCACGCTCCGTGGTACGTATCTTGTATGCCCGTCGGGGTTCGCCTCGGTGAAGTATACGCCAGCCTTGCATCAGAGAAAAGTGTTAGTCTGACATCCACGGGAGAAGAGGGGAGTATCTGCACACCCTTTCAATTTGCTGAGGATCAGAGCCAATGTAGGACTAACTCAAACACGGCGCGTCAATCCCTCGAAAAAGCTTATTTTTTACAATGTAGAACTCACGCCAGACTTATCAATGCCGTGCTCAGCAAGGAGCATCTCCCAAAAACACTCCCCTACTTGATTTCCGGCCTAGCAACGGACGACCGGGTGAACTGATTGCATATATTTGAGAAACCAAGCGGCTTACCTGGCCAGCCTGGACATCTAAAATCAGCACCGAAAAGGGTCAGAAGAAGCGAGGGTAGCTACCTGGACATTGATGATCTCTCGCGATATGGGCATGATGGAGGAAAGAAGGGAGTGGCAGAGGAACACAAAAAGTCCAACGAGGAAAGCCGTTCGACTTTTTATGTAGCATGAAATGTCTTATTCGTGGGAACCGACTGTCGCGCTAAGCATCATCTGACTTATCCACCATGCTAAGTCATTGCTTTCAGATGAAATATAAAATAATCATTGATTTCTAGCTAGTAAATGTACACCTTTTATTTATTCGATACTCCACGTCCAACCTCCAGCAAGCACACACTTTTGAGGGACAAAAGACATTGGTTCAAGACTTAGTTCGCCAACTTCACAATCTCACGACGGATCGCTACGTTGGAAAGATGATGTCAGGGAAAAGGAGAAGTCATCAGTGGGTATTCACATACATTCGGGATCAAGACCTTGATGGGGGATTTGCTCCCAAAGACCTGAGTCATCGGTCAAAACGCGGAGAGGACGATGATCCGATAATTACATACCTCCTCCGCCTTCCTTGGTCGTTCCCATGTACTTGTACTTGGGCGTCAACTGACGCTCGAGGAGCCAGGTACCATACTTGGATCCGAGCTATGAGGAATGGTGAGTAAAAGGATAGAAAAGAAATAGCAGTGTGTGCTTACGCCGGTCTTCTGGTTGAATGACTCAACGACGAGAACAAACGGAGAACTTCCGACCTTGCGGGTAATCTAGTGTACAAGGAGCCGTTAAACCGAGTTCACGAAGACGGGTACGTCCTGACTCACCTCCTCGTCGATAATGTTCAGGGTTGGCTTGTTGATCAATCCAACATCCAAACCCTGTTTCCTACACCTCAAAACAGCATCGTAACTCCTGTACAACATCTCTCCGAACGAAACGACATATCCAGCGGTTCCCTCCAAGATGACTTCATCTTTTCCGGGGACAAACTTATAGTCGCCTTCGAAGAAGCGGGTGCCGTCTTCTTTGAGGATCCAAGGGACCTTGGAACGCGTAGAAAAGACAAAGCGGACACCCTTCTGGAAGAAGACACTATCTATCACGGCGATCATTTGAGCAGGGTCGGCAGGGAAGTACAACCATGACTGAACGTCGGAGAGCCCGTTGTCGGCGAAGAAAGAGTTGATACCAAAATGGCAGCTAGACAATAATAAAACGTGAGTCTATGAGTAAATCAAGACTGGTTTGACATACGTGTTGTCCGCCATCTAGTCAAAGAGATGTATGAGCACAAAGAAGCGGGAGCATCGATGGTCCGAAACTAACCTCATCAACACCAGAATGCGAGAAATGTGAGAGGACATTGCAGTTGTTCAACCTCGCCATGGTAACCTCAGAGATGACCATCTCCAAGAAAGCAGAGAAGGTCGAGAAAACACCGAATTTGTCAGAGTCAAAACCGAAACCAGCAGCAGCGGAGTAGTTCCCGCGCTCCATGATACCGGAAGGGACAAAGACCTCGGGGTGCTTCTGGTGAATGACTTTCAAACCAGTCGAGCCTTAGAATCGCCTGTGAGTTAACATCAATGAGTTGATGTCTTCGCATGCTGCTTACCCTCAAGATCGGAGTCAATGACCATAACCTTCTTAGTGGCCTCTTCCTTTCCAATCTTGTCTAACACCAAGTTGACCGCCTCACCGAACACCACGCGGTTCGCGCCAACTTCCTTGGAAGAGCCTTCGTAGATGAAAGGAGATGGGGTCGCCTTGATATTCAAGAGAATGTCAGAGATGACCTTCTCGTCGTAACCGCGGGAAGTGAGGTACTTGATGGCGGATTTGACGGGAATAACGTCGTGTCCGTGGGAGCTACCTTCGATATCTGGGATTCCGGGTGCCATAAGACGTTTTGAGATGACTATAGAGCACAAGTACAATCAACGTATCACTGAAGAACAGAAGAAAAACGCTCACCAGCAGCGGGACCGTCATAGGCAAGGATCTCTGTGACAGCACCCCAAAGAGAATCCAAGTCCTCTCCTTGGACGGTAACGACTTTCAAGCCGTGGCCTTCGAGAGTTTTGGAGACATCGTATCCCTTGAGGTATTCCGAAGGGTGCCCAGCAATGGTAACATCATTGTCGTCGATCAACAACTTGACACTGAGACCTTGAGCGACAGCCAATCGGGCAGCCTCGGCGTCATTGCCTTCCTGTTGTGAACCATCGGAGCCCAAGCAGAAAACGGTCTTATCTTTATTTGCGAGAGCCACTCCATTGACCATAGGCCTGAGGAGAGTTCCCGAGATAAGGATCAGTACGTGGGTCGAGAAGGGGTTTGAGTGGCAAGGGTAACGTACCACATGTGACCGAGACGACCGGAGGAGAACTTGACGCCTGGCGTAAGGCCGAGCTCAGGGTGTCCAGGGAGCTTGGAGTTGGCTTCACGATAGCGGAGAAGATGCTCAGCTGGGAGAGCTCCTTCGAGGGCAGAAAGGATGTACTGAGTAGCGACACGATGTCCTAGAGAACAACGTAAACCACCGCGCAAAGTCCGAAACGATGGGACTCACCAGCTTCATCGAATACAACGGGATAGAATTTCTCGGAGAAGTTGAAGAGGCCCAGCAAGATGCAGACTTCTGGGACGGTATCAAACGCACCACCTAGAGAAATCTAAGTTCATCATTTGGTTCCTCGCAACTGAACAAGGAATGCGGCTGCTCACCAGTATGCCCACTTACACCCCTAGCGGCCCCTGTGGATGTAAACAGAACAATCGCGTCCCTCAGCAGCTGGATGTTGGCATTCAAGTCTTCCTTTTGCTCGGCTGTCAAGGTCGGGGCTGACGGATCGAGACTTAACCTTCGGTAACATCAGTACTCCTGAGCAACCTAGCAAGAAGGGGGAACCACCACGTACTGCTTAAATTTGCCGAGGTCGATAGGGAAAGGGCTCTGGACGCCAGACATCTTATGAGTCTGCGATGCGGTGAAAGGAGAGGTAGAGAGGTGGGGGTTGATAGAGTGGGGAGTTTGGGGTTGGGTATTATTATAAAAGGTTCGGATTTTTATCTGATCGCGGTCCGGAGTTTGCAATTATGATTTCCACACTGATAGGGCTTGGGTAGTATTTCCTGAAGTGACCAAGAAACCTCACACATCCCGCCCATTACCGGGTAGGTTACTTCAGAATATAGAAATAGACCACCCAGAAGGGAATTGCCAACGAAACTATGTACCGATAGGTCACCAGGCGAACGTGCATTCCAAGTGGGCCTGTGACGTACCTACGGACTTGAGCGTTCGCAGGTAACAGCTTCACCATGATGAAGTCGCCGAGGTCGACGCGAATAATCGTATGAGCAGTGGGGCGCGAAAGTGTTGGATTCCAAGTCAAAGGAGTAGGATGCTGAGATATAGGATGTATTATTTCATACCGGTCTATGGATCTGGACAACACAGATGAAGGAAATTCATGCACGAAAGGCTAAGTTTGTCAAGGTAGGAGGTTCATCTCTCGATTCCACCTGCTGAACCTTCGCAACATAAGTATATAACAGCTCGCTATCTTCGTCCGTTCATGACCTAGAAGGAACTGGCAAGAGGGTTAGCATTATGACACAAACTCGGAGTTGAGCGATAGAAGATAAAAAAAAATCAGGGAACCGAGATACGACATTTATGTGGAAAACCACATTTCAGCCGGCACTTCCTAATTACTTCGGATAGAATCATCATAGAAAAAAGGAAGAAACAGAGACAGATAGTGCTACGCTTACCATTCTGTGCATGTCCGAGGATCTTTTCCATGAGGAGCTTGGAGCGTAATTCAAGCCAGGACGTCGCAAACTAAGCCGGTTCTCGCATATATGAGAGTGGACTAGCGTAGGCCCGCATAGAATTCATACCTCGCCAGCCCGTTTTCAACAAAACAAAGTGACAAAGCGGTTCGACTGGACAGCCATCATAGCTAAGAGGGTTTCTTGAGTAGGCATTTCCAAGACAAAAAGACCTGAGTTGGGCAGCAGGAAAGGTGTGTCATGGTGAGAAGAAGAAAAAAATCCGTGAGGAGGCAGAGGAGGAGGAAAAAAATTAGATTCAGGCTCCGCTTCAAACTGCTAAGTCAGCCACGATAACCACGTAGCTAGCCCTTATCCTTCAAAAAACAATTCAGAAATAAAGTAAGACTTATCCTACCCATCCTCGTCGTACCGCCATGCTTATTCTCAGCAAAGGGGGAAGTTTATGGAAGGAACGGTATCCACCGCTCCTCAGGGATACACTAACGGTACACAACATCCTGGTGCAGCAGCAGCACCCGCAGTCCCTTCTGCTCCAGAAGAGACTTCCACTCCCCCGAAACGCAAACCGGGCAGGCCAAAGGGTAGTGGCAAGAAACAGCTCTTAACCACCGGAGAACCCAAAGTCAAAAGACCGGTCGGTCGGCCGCGGAAGGATGGACTGCCAGCTGGATCTTTGGGTGTTGTGAAAAGGCCTACCATTCGGAGGTCATCGACGGATGCAACTTACGAGCCAATCGCCTCATCTAGTCAGGTATGGTAACTAATCCATGAGATATCTGGTACTGAACACTTGATCCTCCACAGGGATTCGCCCAATGGCGCAATGTCAACACGGATGCCGGTGAGGACTCTCAGCACCGTCCCTCGAAGCGGCCGACTAGCCTCGCTTTTGAGACATCTCAAGAGGTAGACGAGTGGGCTGAATTGCTGCAGTCCAGACCCAATGTCTTCCTCGCCAACCTCCTTTCCTCCCTTTCAGCCCCCAACCCCGTTTCCTCCGCCGGACCTAGCGTCGAAGAAGCATTCAAATCGAACCTTGTATCTCTATCTTCAGCACAAGCCAAAGTCACTCAATCCATTCCATCCCTGTACTCTATCCTTAAAACATTCTGGCTGCCATCATCACCTGCATATTTTTCACTCACGGCATCTGCGTCTACGGCTCGAACACCTCCGGAGCATCGGTTCCTCTACTGGGATCCGCAACCACTTGTGTTCAATGGAATCCCGTGTCCTGTCTGTTCATCCCCCCTCGCCCACAAGGGTCGCATTCGTTCCGGCCCAATCAAAGTCTACGACCTTGACAAACCTTTCTTCATCATAGGCTGTGAATACGTGTGTAAATCCGGCACGTGCATTGCTTCAACCTCCCCCGAGGGGCGCAGATTTGCTTCCACCGATCCTTCGATTCTCCGCTCGCTCCCAGCAAAGCTGAAGGACGAATTCCCTGCGTACTTGTTGCAAGGGGATAATGACTCAGGTAGTGGTGCGAATATCTGGTGTTGGAAACCCATGGGTGTGTCGAGATCATTGTGGAATATGGTGAAGGGGGGTCTGAAAATGGGACTCAGCAAAGAAGTCATCATCAAGCTTGTGCGGTCCATCCAGAACGGGGTACCAGATGAGGCTACTCAGCGGGAGGAAGAGGAGGAAGAGGTTGATGCTGAGCAAGTCGAGGATGAAGTCACGGAAGGCAT
>BEWF01000706.1:0-22184 GCA_002583695.1 Pleurotus salmoneostramineus | reverse complement strand
CTCGAGTGTTGGTGGATTGGAAGTGGATAGTGACAGCAAGGTTCGTTCCCCATTGTTACTTTCCGCGTATGTGTATTGAAGCGTATTGTTATTTAGGACCTCCTCGTCGCGCTGAACTTCGCCGACATCCCCGTCACGATCGTTAACCCCGTTCTCGCATCACAGGACCGCCCACGGCGCGAGAGGCGTAATGTCCCCGGTGCCGCCCCCCGTACTTAGTCGCACCATGCTTGTACTTCATTCGTCATTGTCGTATGTTGCTCTATAGGTCCCCCATGTACATCCTAGTTGCTCGATAACTAAACATCAGTGCATGCAAACTACGATCTTGTCTGAACGACCTTCGTGCCTGTCAATTATGACTTCGATGCGCAAACCGTACTTTTGTCCCTCCTCCTTCCACAGCAAGGCGCTCAGCATTGAGGAACTCAATAACCCATGTCGGTGCTGTCGTCGTCTCCGTTGTCGGTCGCAGTCGGACACGAGGCTGTAGCTCAACCTCATCCAAAGTCAGGTAAAAAAAGGGCCGCATACAAGGTGATAAATGGAGTACAAATCATTCTACAGGCTCCTCGTCTCCCATGTCCACATCCCAAAGATGGACTGCACCTTTGCTGCCTCCAGATACAAGGCGCTTCCCATCCGGCGAGAAAGCAAGCGACAAAACCCATTCACCAATATCAAACTCCAATATCTTCTCCCAGCTATTGCATCGCCAAATCCGTATCCTGTTGTCTTCGCCCCCCGTCGCGAGCACCTGTCCATCATCCCGGAATGCCAGACAAAAAATCCGGGCATCATGGGCTTTGAACGTGTGGGCGATCTTCCCCCGATCGGCGCTCCAGATCTTCACTCTGCCATCGTAGGTGCCAGAAACGATCCAATCTCCGGACGGACTCCACGCAAGTGACTCCGAGTCCTCAGAATCTCCCAACTCGATTACCGCGTCATCCGCCGAATTCCAGACTTTGACTGGTACAGCTGCTACTACAGCACCGATCTGGAACGCCGATCGAGAGCCATCCCTCGAGAAAGCAAGGCGCCAGATCGAGTTGTCGTTGTCCCCGCCTTTGAACCTCTTGACCACCTTCCATTGATCTCCCTCCCATTGCCATAGCTTGATCCAGCCATTCCAATGCCCCGTTGCTAGGGTGTGGTTGTCGGTGGAGAAGCATAGAGACAAGATGTCGCCACTGTCGTTGGGATCCTCGTCGTCAGTACATTCGGTGGTTGAGGGCGGCTGTGTGGTGGTGTCAATGATGCTGACAGCCTTCCCATTCGCAACGGCAATGTGTGAACCATCGTGGGAGATTGTTGAATGTGCCCCTTGAACATTGGTGATTTCCTTGGGAGGTTGAGTGGATCCATCCCAAATCAAAACGGAAGTTGTTGAGGTCAATATGACTTTCGTTGGATCCAGGTGGGAGAACGCCACATTATCTACCGATCCGTTGGACTCCTGCTGACGCAATGCAAGCTATACGCGCCGTTGTTGGTGAGCGTCTGCCACCATGCGCGCAAATGTCAAGCTTACCAAAATAACCCATAACTACGGTCAAAGCAGCCTTGCTCTGGGTTGGAAATGGGCCTGCCCATTGTTGAATCTTGTAGGGCTTTGGCCGATATATGTCGCTGCTTGCCTTCAGCTTGGTTTCTGCAAGAAGTTGGATTAGGATTTCCTTGATATCACCCGCATTGATGCCAGTTGTTGTGTTTCGAGATTGTAGTGAAACTTCTAGGGCAAAGAGTAGTACCTTCCGAATGTTGGGAAGTTCGTTAAGGGATGTTTGTCTTGATGCTGTCGTGATTTATGAAAGACTGTAGGGTTGTCTATACAGGGAAGGTACTCACCATGAGCACCTAAATAAGACCAAAGACCCAGCATGGATTGCGTATACTGGGTAACAGCCTCAGATGATGCGCTGTTGGTGGATAGAGTTGTGATTCCCTCCTCTAGGGAAGAGAGAAATGCTGTAGCATTTTCGAAGGGGTCAAATTCAAAGATGGGATTGTCCTTTGAGAGCTTACAGCTCCTGAGGAACCTTGCCCAACTGCCGGAGTCAGACGGCGGGCTTGCTTTAGGATAGTATGTACAATCCACGGTCTGTCGGCGCGTGAAGACAGTGTGGTGGATTCGCTGTCCTGGTTGCACACATCGACCAGCGCATAGGTGCGGTCTACATAGACATCAGTCTCCAGTCATTAGGATGTCAACTCAAACGCGTACCGCCATGTCGAGCTATCTTCATTTTTATAAGACAACGAGCGAATGGGTAAAACTTCGAGGGGGAGCCAGAACCACTTGAGGGACTTTGTAAGGGGCAGCGGCTCCCAAGGCTTCGTCGTGGGTTTGAAACGAAGGCCCCGCTTCTCGGCCTCTTGCATCATCCACCGTAGCGATGGACTGAAGTTGGTGAGTTCAGGATTCGCGATGTTTCCTCCGCCGCTAGAAAGGATGACTTAGACATGGAGTGAATGAAAAACACGGAGATGCAGAACGCACACGTCAGAGTGTGTTCCCGCGAACCATACTTCCTTCACATCACCTCGAGCATCATCTTGGCGTGGTCCCAGTCCACCGTTCGCATATTCAGGCTGGAATTTGACTCGTTGCTCGTCCAAAGCCAACGCGTGGCGAAAGGAACACACATGTCCCATACCAGAGACGGTTTCAGGAAGTGACTTCCCGCGCAAGAGCCCGATTGACGAGACAGTATCCCTGTGGTTCAAGGAGAATGAGTAGCAGAAACAATTTCTGGAGATGGGTGACACGCACCATGCACCGACAAAATGGACCTTCACATTTTCGTGACATAGCGTAGTCTTAAACTGACGACAAAGCTTGTCCTCAGCGCTCTCCGAGGTCTCTGAAGTCCCATTCTTGGTGTTTCGATCACGCTTGGAATTGCTTGTAACCGAAGCATAGAGCTCGTAGGCACTTGAATCGTGTTTCATGAGTCTATATCAACGAATGGTAGAACAGCAATACTCACAATGGGATTTGATTGTCGCTTCCTTTATGGAGGAGTCCAACCTATGCCGCCGAGCCCTACTCAACATACGTGTGTTGGAGATCCAGACACTAACTTACCTTCTCAATCATCCCAGCGACGACTCGAACCTGGTAGGCACCTCGCGAGAAGCCTTCAGCGGAGTGTCATCAGTTCGGAATCACCGAAGAAGAACCAACCGATCTTACCGAACATGAATATCCTATCACCAGGCCGGTAAGTCTCTGATAGCCACTTGTACGCAGCGTGGACGATCCGTTCGAAATTCCTGGGAGGTACCATGTATTGGAGGTAGCCACAGAGGACGGGCAGGCAACGGACGTACCAAGCGATTGCGGTGTCAACAGCATGGTCAAATACTTGCCTGAAATACTTCCAGGATCGAAACGATGGTTTTGCGTAGGTCCCGATCCCGCTGTTGTAAAACGTGAGCTGTTCATCTTCTAGCTTGAACAAACGACTGTATATTTCGACGATGTTGCTGCTCTGGATATCGGGGTGAGATAAGGGTATAAAGAGCGAAGACGGCGACGTACTTGCGCGCTGAACTGGTTCGCCGTGCCGTCGATGCAGAGAACCAAGTTTCGACCACCCTCACTTCCGTGAGGACAGTTGAAAAGTGGATCTTTGTCGAAATCGTGAAACAAGAAGAATCGATCGACTTGACGCCTCATCTTCTCGCTGGGTTCTTCAGGCTTCGGTTGGGGAGCTTGAGGAGCGTCGTCGCGCAAGCCAGGCATCGAGGATTCCGAATGAGAGGGAGACATGGTGAGGGAATGGGGGACGAATTCTCATGAGATGCGATGCGGGAGGAAGGGTACTAATGTCAAGACACAGACGCCGAGGTGTGATATCTTTAGAGCATGCATGCTTCGAAAATGGAGGGCGTGTTGATGAGAATGAAGAGAAGGGTCTAAAGGGTCTAGAATAATCAAAACAGGATGTCAAAAAAGACAAGCGTGTGCTATGAAAAGCATGCTCGCTACGCTTGTATCGAGTCACTCCGTCTTGCAGGTCGTAGGAAAACAAATGCGTGCGATGTCCCAGTCCGAGCCCAAGCATAAAACGACGAAGAACGGGGAGGATCTGATGGATATCCACAAGGGAAGAATTAGTGAACTTAGACAACGGTCGATGCTGTAAGGGATATCAGGGGCACGAGGCTGTCCCGCGCTGGAAATTTGCAGGGTGAGATGATCATTGCAAAACCTTCTTGATGAGGGGACGTGACGGAATCGAGCGAAGTCTTTCTGAGTAAGCCATGTGTCTTCTGCGACGAGAATATAACACAAGACCACGATGTGGATCAGGTGGTGGGATCGCCGAAGCCTGAGGAAGATACACATAGAACATGTCAGAAGGAACGAGCATGGAATCCGGAAAGAACTCACAAAGGGAGCACAAGAAGCTGATATGATGTGACGCAATGAATGAGAAGCTGTTGTGAGCGTCGAACGAATCCACTGGAACAAAATAAGTTGATGAGACTGACAGCTCAGTAACATCAGCGACTGAGATACCAAAAGCTCAGAATGCCTACAGCAGTGGCACGTAAAGTACAGCCCGATCTATCCTGGAGCGTACAGGATGAGTTCGAATCGCTGGGATTTTGAGGAGGCACCTATGAAAGAGTATTGACGGATATTGGTTGCATGTACCTGAGATATTCCCTTCGGTGCTCGAATTGCGGTGTGAGTCACCTGCAGGTCATGAGTGGTGTATAATGAGAAGAAATCTAGACAAAGACAAGCGTTTCCCATCAGATTCTTCAAAGCTTGAACATCAAGTCGGGTACCCAGACTCGAAGATTTCAGACTCTCATGCTCGAGACACGGAGCGGCATTGGAGCAGCGACATGTAGGAAACGGTGGACGTCGAATTTCCGGATTTGACGGTCAGAGTCACTGTGCCTCTCTAAGGAACGTCCGGAGAGATATATTGAGGGCGATCTTGCTCCAATCGTTCAAACAAAAAATCGTATTGAAATGGGAAGGGGAAAAGGCAACTAATAGTGGTCCAGCGCCAATCGCATCAGAAGCCTTTGCCAAGCATACGCATACAGTGTACTCACTACCGGATACATCTACGACCTTTTTTCTGCGTACCTCCATCTTCTCCAACTTACTCGAAGGCTCTCTCTCACTTCAAGCTTTCGTCTTTCATCTTTCCTGGTTATCTCACAGGCTACTTCTACTCCCTACAAGCTTGAGTGTGGGCCAATCCGGTCTCTGGACTTGGCTTTCTGGTGCGTGCGCTTTATCCCCGCTCTCAGCCATCTTACTAACCTTTTTTTTTCGTTTTTCTTTCTTTTAGACAGTGTCTCCTCCAACGAATACCGTTCATGATCCGATGGGATACGTTCGTGTCGCCATAGGCCACGACTCGGAGGCTGACATTCTTTTTCACTGCTGGTGCGTGAACCGTCGGTTCAACTTTTGTCTTGAAGTCAACCTACTTTTCGTTTCTCCTTCTTTCAGGAATTTCCTCGATACTTGCGATGTTATTTCCCCATACCGCGAAGATTGACCTTGCTACATGCTTTTACGCTCTTCGCACGCTGATTTCAACCTCGTAAATCGGCGGCCAGGTTCTGGGGGAGGTTTGGGTTTGTGGAGATGTCGAGCAGAGGGAGGATCGGCTTGGGATTGGTGGGACGTTGTATCGAAGAAGTTTGAAGACACGGACACGGACACAGGGCTTCCACGACCACGAAGAGCTACCAACGCCTGACCTAGACGAACCTCATGCTGCGAAACTCAACTTGAACCCGCTGCCTCTTTCGTATACTACATCCCATGACGAGGGTTTGTCTTCGACGACGTGCCCATCATCTACAGCAACGTGGTCATCAACAACCGCACCATCACCATCCGCATCCTCAACGCCGTCCGTTTCATCTAGCACGGTCGTATTGCAACCACGAGGACTCCTGCCATCTCCTCCCTCCTCCCTCGAAGTGCCGTAAATCCGAGAGCGGAGGAAAACATGCTCCTCCTCCTCGATACCGCACCAGATGAGCCTGCGACCACCATCGATATCAATCTCACATACTACGGTTTGATTTGCTGCCGTCTAGTGGGTCGCCTGCCCATAGTCATGACTCGAGCTCGTTGTGCTGCGCTGCGACGTTTGGATCTAGGAGGGGATGAAGCTCGCTCATGTAATCCATCGTGCGTACCCATATCTTGCTCCTCGGGTCTTTGACTGACACCTTCTCCTCTAGCTTCCCCTCGCAAACTTTCCGTCACAACATACGCTTCTACACTGACTTCAAGTACAAGAATTGCTTGAAGTTGCTTAAACCTTCGACCAGTTACCCTCTACGCGTCGGATTGGAGGGTCAGGGAGACAGACCGGTTCAAGGCTGGTTGCTGGAGAGGTTCAAGTTCAAGTTGAAGGAGTTGCGAGGGAGGTTGGTGTTGGATTCGGTCTCGATGAAGCTTCGGACACGACGCTGATACGACTAGCCAACTTCGACAACCTCAACCTAGCCATCCCTACGATTCCCTTCCTGTCTTTGTAGCCAAGCCCAGCAGAATCGCGATGGGAGCCAATCCGCACCGACCAAATCAAAGAACATGGACGTCCTCTCATCCTACTCCTTCAGCTTCGCATTCACCAGCTTCTGTCGTCGTCGCCGATCCACCAGTACGTTGTCCGTCTTTTTCCAAATATGGGCGCCAAAGGACTCGCGTACAATTTTTCTACTCTGCCACCAGGCATGGCGACTCCCTCATCCTCCCTCCTCTCCATACCTCAACGCGGAGCCTGGGCTTGGAGCAAAGGCTATATACGCTCTCCCCCTCGTTCAAGTCAACCATGAGCACTCCGTCTTCCGTGGTGACCTTTTCATGAACGTTCATGACGACTTCCCCATACCCCAGCTCGTGGCTATGTCTGGGCATGGTCAGCAGACTCGCTGTTGATTACCGTCGTCCTACGGAGGCTGGCTAGCTCGTTTGCGAAGAGGGTGCTTTGTTTGTTGATCGGCGGATGGGAGGTGTTTGGATGGGAGAACGTTGAAGATGAAAGCTGTGGAAGAACGAACCATCGGCCATGGGATTCAGTGTATGGCAGTATCCGTTCCCTCCTCCTCTCCCTCCTCCTCCTCCACCACCACCACCACCGCCACCGCTACGAGGCGTCGACGTCCTCGATGACAAGCCATGCTCGTCGATCTTCCATGTCTCATACCCTACATCCATTCTAGTGACTTCCCCTCGATGAGGTACATACGCTCAGACGTGCAGCCGTCTTGTAGCGACTCGAGTACGCAGTACCCCCCACGTCGTGAGTTCGTGAGCCCGTCGCTTGGTTGTTACCAGCCAACCGCCACCCCAGGTCGTCGTCGAACAATACGCGTGTTGTTTCCGGTCGTTGGACGAGGACCTCCCATACGCTTTGTCCCTCCTCCGCGCAGCGTTTCAACGTTGGTGGCGGGTTCATGGAGGTAGAAGGAAGGAAGCTTACCGACACCTCCTAACGCCCACGTCAATCCAGCGCACAAAAGGAGCCGTCTTCCTCGATATCGACAGCGGTTCCTTGCTCCTCATTCGCTTTCGCCACTGCTCTATCTGTATGTTTCCCTGGTTTCGGTCATCGCTTGGATGTGGATGAGTAACTTCTCTTCGGAGGTGAAGGTTACTGGCACGAAGAGAGTATGGGTGTGGATATGGGATTAATGGGATGGAGCAAGCTCAGAACGATGACGATGAAAGCCAGGGACCATTTCTTGGGGGCGGCTGATTCTGCCTTACTCTCCGTCTTCCTCAATGTCCTCTCAGCCACGACCTCATCAAGTTTCCTCCCATCACCGTTCAATGTCGCCACAAGTGGCCTTGTTGATGTCACGTTGACACTAGTCGACTTACTTCCTATGCTCGTGCTGTCGTCGTCCAAACCATTTATCATGAATTCGAGCGAGGAGGTATTACCACCTCCCACTGCGAGGAATACTTGAACAATCCTTGGGCAACTACAGACGTGTCCTACCGTATGACGACCATATCGCTCGAATGCGAACATGGTTACCCAACAAAATGCGGTAATGGGGGCTCGATGGATGCTCGTGGTTTGTTCAGGTTCGCTCGACTTAGTCGAACTTCCCTCATCGTAACGACGGCACCACCGTTCTCGGGCTATGAGGCTGGCTGTCGCTAGCGCAGCTAGTAGTGTCCTAGAGACAATCGCATTCTTTGTCGTATCATTTGGGCTTTTTCTTCTTCTCCTTCGATACTCTTGTACTCTCATGGACTTGACTGGACCCTTGCTCATGTACTCTCTCTTCTCGCGCGGACTTTTTCTTACCTTCGAACACGCTTCCTTCTCCACATCTCTTTATTGGACTTTCGGACGATACCTGCATACCTTCTACGGAGAGACTATACTGATGCTTATACATATCGGACCACGACACGTATACACCACGTCCGTATCCCCTTCCCCAGCTCGCACGACTGTTCCAGTAGAGTATACTCTATGTCAGTGGCTTGAGAAACCGTATCTACGACGCACATTATCTAGTCACCATCTCAGTGCATACACGCACCTGAAACTTATGCGCTGGTCGCCATACACCTTGAGGAACTTTGTCGATGAAGGCCATTGAAGCAGCAAAGATCTGTAGAGTCTTGATGGCGGCGGGAAAGTTTGGATGCACGCCGGAGTACGAAGTGGAATGGGACTTGGATCCCGTACACTTGTATTGCGTCTTCTCACCGTCCAAAACATCAGCCGAGCAAGCTCCACATTTGTGGCTTGATGAGAAACTCAAAGCACGAGGAGAAAGGGACGAGAATCGGGTTTCAAAGGGATATGGTATCGTACAGGAGAGGTGAGAGGTGAGATTCACGCCTAGTATGTGGTGCCGTTGATCAAGGAGAGTGGATGGCGCCGTGCGGAGGCGTGCAAACAGTTAGTACAATCGGAGTGGCGAAGGGGGAATGCAGACGGGACAGAGGTGAGAGAGAAAGGGAAAAAAGCCAGAGACAGAGAGACCTTGAATCGGGGTTCACTTTGCCACGGAACCGCAGAGGGAAGGGTTTTCGTGGTCCATGGAGAGTGGAAAGCCGGGGGAAGAACTTGAGTGGGGCAGAAGACGTCATTGGATTGGTTGCGGGATGTCGAGCCCGTCCAGCTCCGATCTTTTCTTCCCTTCAACGAACTTGCTCTCTTTGCCGACGCTTTCTATCTCCCTTGGATTGCAAAAAGCGACGCTCTTTCCTCAAATGCGTTGGTCTCGGTCCCAATGAAAATGCTCGGGTTGAACAACATCCAGTCTCTTCGGCGCATACATCTCACGTTCATTATGAGCCACCTATGTGCGCAGCATCTCCTGAACGCTCCGTCTTTCCAACGGATAGCAGGAACAACGGCGTCTCCAAACGACGCAAATATTTAGTCATCGTTTCAACTCGGCGCTGATCTAGTGACACTTCTTGGTGCTCGGTGCCTCATACCCTGCTGAACGAACGGATCAAATTTTGGCTCGCCTCCAATCTATGTCCCTATATCTCTTCCCCTCATGTTCCTCCCCCGTCACGTCATTTCCTCCGTTTACATCAGCTTGACAGTCATCTCCTCTTCCCGTTTCCCTCCCATTCGACGGTCGGTCTCGACCCACGCTAAGCCTGGTCAAGCTCTCCGCTCAATCCCTTCCGTCATTTGCCGACGTATCCCATGGTCCTGCCTATGCAATCGTGTCATCCGCTGGACCGTACACACACCCAAAAGCATTCAACCCGTTGATCCTTCGAGTTTTCAGTTTTCACTACTTGTCTCTCTCTCCATCTTCCTGGGAATCTTTCAATGATACGCTGGGATGCCTCCGTAGCAAATAGCTCAGCTCTCTGCTAATCTCTGACCTGGTGTACTCTCATCATGCGTCAGCTCCGCTCTGTGACGGATATAGCAAAGATAATGGCCTTCGCATGAGCGAGAGATGAAAAGCGACTTACTCTAAACTTCGCGTTACGGCATACTTAGGGTGAATTCGAGAACGTGAGTTCGCTTCTATTTCCTTCCTAAAAAGACTCTGATCTCTATTGATCTCTTCCCCTCCTTACTCCAGTTTCGCACTCACGGCGGCGGTATCGCGTCTAGAGTATGATATCATGTAACACACGATAGAGCTAACCCTCCTACTCAATCCGTTCACTTTTCCCCCCCGCTAGTCTCCCATTCACCCCGTTTCACATCGCACAGAGTTCCGTTTTACCTGGACGGCTGATCAAGCTTTGTGGCGCTCACGTCCGTAGTCTCGAATCCCCAAGTCGCATTCTCTGCTCTGTTTCTCAGTTCTGGCACTCAAGTCGTGGTTCTCCTTCTCCCGTTTCGCTCGCAATGTCTTCGGTCAACTCTCCTCTCTATATTCTCATTTCTCCTCAATATATGTTACAAGTGAAACGGTAAATCCGAGAGTCCTGTTAAAATGGTCATCTTTCGTTGGAGCCCATACCCTCGTGATCTAGGTCATTGCTGCTTTCAAACGTCTCCGCTACGAAATCGCTGGCTTCACTACCCATCTCATGAAGCGGATCTAAATGGGACCCGTCCGTGGTATTTTCTTCAAACTCCGAGAAGAGGAGCGTGAACGCGAAAACTAAGTACCGAGATGTCAGCTTAGGATGCTAGTGCACGTCTGATCGCGGTCTGAAGAAGCACTCAGCGAGTTGGTCATCTAAGCCTTCGATCCGCGAGAGATGACCGGGGTCATTGAGGATGGTCGCTTAAGGATATCTAGGAGTGACAGAGAGCTAAAATGGGCGTAAGGTCTCAGGTCATTGCATGGCGCGACCCTGGTGGATGGACGGAAGCACTGAATCGTGACTACGTTGCTAGCCCATTAAACCATAAAGGGTACAGGGTGTTTCAATTCCGTTCCATTTCACTCGCGTTCCTTTATGATGTACTCAGAATCAGAGAGGGGAAGTCTCTTTATCGTACTGCCGCGTTTCCGTGTCCATTGCGGATAAGCGCATCCACGACGTTCATCGCCGTTGCAAACGTCGTTCCAGCCGTCGTAAATGGGTTTTCCGATCTTGGGTGCGCATTTCGCACCTTGATTACTTTCTCTTGGCCAAATTCGGCATCGCCGCTTTCCGCGTTCCATGGTATACCCATGTACTCTTGAGCATGATAGGTTGAATTTTCGGATTTGTCGAGCAGACCCCACCCAATCGTAGGTACACAATTGTTTTGATTGATTAAATGAGAGAAATTCTACACGTCAAGTCGTAGTATCGCTGTCTTCGAGTATGTTTACATTTACATCCCAAAGTTGGAGCGCACCATCCCAGCCTCCAGATAAGAGCCGCTTCCCATCCGGAGAGAACGCAAGCGATAAAACCCATTTTCCACTTTGAAACTCCCATATTTCCTCCCAGTTATGGCATCTCCAAAGATGTATTCTGTGGCCAAGAGTCCCCAATGCAAGCATTGTTCCATCATTCCGGAATGCCAGACAACGAATCCCGTAATCATGGGCTTTGAAAGAGTGTTCCAACTTTTGCTGATGGGGCCTCCAAATCTTGATGACACCAAGGCCGGTACCAGAAATGATCCATTCGCTGGAAGGGCTCCATGCTAGTGACATCGAATCTTCAGATTGATCCATCTCAATCATCGTGTCATCCGCAAAATTCCACACTCTGACCGATACATCTGAAACCTTGAATGCCAATTGGGAGCCATCCCCTGAGAACGCAAGGTGGATGATTCCCCGGTCCCCACCTTTGAGCATCTTGAACACCTCACATTTATCTCCTTCCCATTGCCACAGTTTGATATAGCCATTCAGATGCCCTGTTGCCAAGGCTTGGCTGTCATTGGAGAACACCAAAGAACGGATGTCACCACCGTCATTGGGATCCCTAGTATCAGCACATTTGATGACCGAGGGCGGCTGCGTGGTGGCGTCAATGATAGTGACATCCTTTCCATCCTTAACGGCAACACGTGAACCATCACGGGATATTGTCGACCACCCCCCTCGAACATTGGCAATTTGCTTAGGAGGTTGGAGGGATCCATCCCAAATCAAAGTGGATGTAGTCTGTCCGAAGTTGGCAGCCGACACAGCGGGCAGCCACCCCTTCTTTCTTTGAGCAAACCCCCTTTTAAAAATGTTCACTCTCTTTCCTACTGGTTTTCGACAAGAAAAAAGACTCTATGAGCGATCTGATTGGCTAATAGGGCCTTTTTGTCCTCGCGAAAACCAAGAAAAGTGAGTGAACATTTTTGAAGGAGGGTTTTACCCGTTCAAAAAGGCATCGCCGCTTGCAGTGCGAGGTGAATACAATTTGTGCAGGATCCATCTGCGAGAAGGCAATGCTTCGTATTACACCGTCTGATTGGTGCTTATATACACACGCTTTATTCGCCGTTCTTAATCAGCGTCTTGCACCATGTCCAAAAGTGTCAAGCTTACCAAAATGATCCAAAACTGTGTCAAAAGCAGGCTTGTACTCCAGCGGAATTGGTCCTGCCCATCGGTGAATATTGTACAGCGTACGCCGATTCAAGTCACTTGTTGCTGTTAGCTTGACCGCTGCAAGAAGGCGGACTAGCGTCTGCTTCAAATCGGGTGTGTTGATAACAGTCGTGGCATTTTGTGGTTGTAGCGCAATGTCAAGGGCAGAGATGAGGATGTCCCCAATATTAGGGAGTTCGTTGATGTCTGTCTGTCTTGAGGCTGTGTTTTTATATCAATAAGCACAGCATAATTTCGGTTTAGGAAGGTTGTACCGTCAGCTTCCAAGAAAGAACGAAGTGCTAGCATTGAATCTGAGTATTGAGTCATCGTTGTCAGCAAGGTAGTGTTTATATCCCCTCCAGACAGCATCCTGCAGGCCGTCTCTAGTGATGAAAGAGAGGCGGCCGCGTCTTCAAAGGGATCATACTCGATAATGGCGTCATCCTTCAATTTCGTATGCTTCTCAAAGAAGGAGGGCCAGTCAGCTGTACCATCCGGCGGCCTTGCTTTAGGATGATAACCAGCTGAGGTCTGATGTCGTGTGAAGACAGTGTGATGAATTCGCTGACTGGATTGAACACGCCGACCAGCAGAAAGGTGCGGCCTGTAGATCTATTAGATCATGGATTCAAGCGTGTCAAACTGTCACAGCATACCGCCAGGTTGATCCATCCTCGTTTTTATATGACAACGAGCGAATCGGAAGAGCTTCTAACGGAAGCCAGAACCACATGAGTGACTTCGTGAGCGGAAGTGGTATCCAATGCGTCGCGGTTGGCTCTAGACGAAGGCCGCGCTTTGTAGCCTCTTGAATCATCCACCTAAGTGATGGACCAAAGTTCGTGAGCTCAGGATTGGCGATGTTCCCTCCGCCCCTGTTACCGTGATGAATAAAGACCAGGACTGGACAGAAAAAAGGACATACACATCGGAATGTGTTCCCGCGAACCATACTTCCTTAACGTCACCTTTGGTATCACTGTCACGGGGTCCCAGACCACCATTTGCGTATTCTGGCTGGAATTTGACACGTTGCTCGTCCAAGGCCAACGCGTGTCGAAATGAACACACATGGCCCATTCCCGAGACTGTCTCGGGCAGCGACTGGCCTCGAAGCAGTCCAATTGACGAGACAGTGTCCCTATACAGTAGATATGTGTGTCCGATGGATGAAGTTGGGCGAAAACTAAACGTACCAAGCGCCAACGAAATGCACCTTCACGTCCGTCTGACATAGCGTCCGCTTGAACTGGCGGCAGAGTATATCCTCTGGGTTTTCGACGGGTTGCTTATCCGTGTCCTTTGGACTTCGCTTGCGCTTTGACTGGCTTGTCACAGAAGCATAGAGCTCGTACGCACTGGATTAAGGGGACATGGGTGATACGTCAACTGGTGGTTGTACATCAGAACTCACAACGGTATTTGATTATTGCTCCCTTTGTGCAGGAGACCAACCTACACGTTCGCTAAGGAGCGAGCGGTTGATTGAGGAGCAATAGGAAAACATACCTTCTCAATCATCCCAGCAACAACACGCACCTGGTATGCGCCTCGAGAGAAACCTTCAGCCACCATTCCGTGAGCGAGATGCGACAGATGTAGAATAAACGCAAGATCTTACCAAACATGAATATACGGTCACCGGGCTCGTACGTCTCCGAAAGCCATTTGTATGCTTCATGGACGATTTTTTCGAAGTTCCTACGTGATAAGTCTCAGCGACATCCTCGAAGCGTTGCGGAGGAAACAAACCAAGCTATGGCAGTGTCGACGGTATGTTCCACGACCTGCTTGAAGTATTTCCAGGACCGAAAGGATGGTTTAGCGTATGTGCCTATTCCGCTATTGTAAAATGTGTGCTGGACGCCGGCGAGCTTGATCAACCGGCTATAAATTTCAACAATATTGCTGCTCTGCGTATACACATCCGACACCATGAGGGCGTGCGAGACGAGGCGAGAAACAGCTCACCTCAGCGCTGAATTGGTTCGCCGTGCCGTCGATACACAAAACCAAGTTTCGAGCACCCGTAGCGTCGTGAACACACTTGAAGAGAGGATCCTTGTCGAAATCGTGAAACATGAAGAACTCGATCGCCGCGCGCCTAGTCCTCTCGCTGGGTCCTTCAGGCAATGGTTGGGGAGCCTGAGGGGCGTCGTCGCGCAAACCAGGCATCGAAGAGTCAAGTCTAGACGAAGACATAATGGGGGGTTGGGGAGCGGATGGTGTCGAGGTACGCTGGAAGAGAAGGGGTATTATTTGAAAGGTGAGAGACGCTGGACATCGACATCTTCAGACGGCTGACGCTGCTTGACGCTGCCTCATGGAAAATGGGTGTGTGCCGTGCGGTGGCGTTATTTAGTGGTCAAAAAACGTGAGTCGTCCGAGTGTACATGAAACGATTCGTCGCTATTCACCGTGTCCAGACTCCGGTGTGAGAACGACTACGTGAATTGCCGAGATCAAGCCATTTGCCTGGTACTTCAAGTCCGACGTTGAAGACAGACAAGCACATTCTGACTATTCGGAAGCAGATTCCCTGACCACGAAGGTCTGACGGAGCACAGTAAACGCATTATCAAAGCCGTCCCAACTCGTGGCGTATTTGGATAAGGCCACGCGTGTTCAACTCGCCCAAGTCGTGAAACGGGCGCCGGAACCAGCCATCAATTGACTGGGTTCCTTTGGTAGAGGATTTCAGCGTCGTTGACAAAATCAAGATGACAGAAGGAGGACTCGTACCGAGTCGATCGACAAAAATGTATATTTCTTAGAGTTGGTATCCCTCAAAGATAACCAAGGACCATCTTGACTTCTTCGACCAATCTGTAACAGACGCATTAGCCTTGCGTTCGTCGATCACCGCTTTCTTGTACCTTAATGTCGAGATACGTCAAGGCGAAGTTGATTAAAAGGACACGAAGCGTACAGGCATACATGCTTTAGTAGTTCTTCCGAAGGTTTCGCGAGGGAGAGGCCAGCGAGGCTGTTCAACCCGCTTGACTTGTGAAGTTCTGAGTTGGTAGAGGCTAGAGCACTGAGAGATGAGTGTTGGGATTCGGAGGGAAAAACAGGAGACTTCGTCTTTTTGAAGTGTTTGAGGGAGTACAAAATGACGGTTGTAATACTCTATATGAGGATTGGGATCAATCACACGCTCTTGAATTGATGCCCGAGACCACTCACAGTTAGGTGTCAGTCTGCATAGAAGAGGACGCGCAGAGCGAGTGCAGCTCTGCCTTAAAGAATCACCTTGGGAGCGGTTTCATCTTGTCGTCTACGGCTGCGACCAGAAAGTTCACCACACTTTCCTGGTCCCAGGCGACGCGCTACGGATCGTTGTATGCACTAATATCCAAGGAGTTCACGAAGATCGCGTTAAAAGTCAGGAGAGAAGCCAATAGTAGCACCAGCGCCCAGCAGAGATAGGTCTTGACAAGATTCAGAGAGTTTTCCTGACAGAGTAAGAACGCTGGGCACTTTTTTGTAGCGGGTATGCAAGCCATCACGCAAAAATGGGGATATAAAATGGTTACGACAGGCGTATTATTCGAATCGAGTTCAAAGTTGTCTCCTTCGTAGAAAAGCAAGACACGAAGCACAACTTTGAGAAATGTAGAGTAAAAACGAGAGTAGAGTAGGAGAATGAGAAAGGAGACGAGAAAAATCGGTCATTTCGGTCGAGGCTGTAGCCAAGCGTAACCAAATAGGGCTTTCCTCCGCACCATCTCCATCCCTCATATCCCTCATCCTTACCCCTTCGAAATCTCTTCTCTATGATGATCATATCCGTCTCTCATCCTCGCAAAGTCAACCTTATGGTACCCCGGATCCCTCGATAGCCGCATCCGTACCATGGTGCGTGAAAATTTCGATTTTTTTTTTCGTTTTCCTGGCTGACTAGCCCTCTATCTTTTCTTCTCTAAGGTATCGTCTCACACGGCTTCGGGACCCGTATTGGCATCGTCACGTACCTACGCTCGTGAAAGGAACTCTCCGCTCAGCCCATCGCTGCTTCCTCCGCCGCAGGTATGGATTTTGGAGGCTGGCAGGTTTAGGGCAGCTTTTTTTCGGCGGTTCGAGTTCGTGGAGATGTCGAAAAGAGGTTAGCTTGAAAGGGAGGGGATTCTACGAGGAAGAAGCTTGAAGATGGGAGGATGGCGTAGGTACCACCTCGAAGATTTCGTCGGCGGAACCCTCCGTTCTTGAATGCAGACCTTTTCTCCGCTGAAATGGGACGAAAGCGACAGGTCCTCGACGATCCATCAACCAACTACTAGCGAGCCGCCTCCCCTTTTATCCTGTGCTTATCAACACTCAGCACCGCCATCATCTTCCTCTGCGTAGACGCTGCAACCAGCAAAGGTGTCGAGCGATCCGCGTACCAGGTCCTCCCACAGCACTTGAGGATCATGTCCTCTCTCTTCTCCCCATTCGAACCGCCGTCAAGTCTTACACTACACGAAGGCATGCTCCTCTCGCTCGCTACGGTACATGTTTGTCAGAGGAACGTGCTTCCGCCCTCGGGTTCGGTTTCCCGTGTTGCGGTTCGACTTCCTGCCAGGCTTCCGTACGGTCCTAGATCGAATTCGTTTCGCTATGGGAGGTCGGTTTGGATGTGGAGCGGATGTACGTACCTGAACCATCTCCATCCAAGCTATGGTGCGAAATCATTTCTACTTCCTTCGACTGAGCCTATGGCTGACGAGCACCTCGCCCAGATTCTCTGGGCAAGCTCTCTGTTACCGCTTACGCATCAATGCTGAGCAATAACAGTGGCTTTGAGATGAGCTTTTCCTAGGCGTGTGGGGGTGGAAGAAGGTTCTTGAGCCGGTTTATGGGGAGCTTCGAGGTCAAGTTGGAGGAGATGCCGACGGTCGTTGGAGATGGATTGGTCTCGATGAAGCTTCGACATTCGAACTCGGTGCTACCACGGCCACCCAGCCTTTACAACATTCAACCGTCGATGGCCACCTTGCATATCCTCTCCTTCACGACCACACCCAGCAGAACTTCGAGGAGAGCCGATCCGCACCGACCAACTCAAGGAACATCGTCCTCCTCTCCCTCTCCACCTTCAACTTCTCATGAATCTCATCCACCAGCTCTGGTCATCGTTCGCGATCCACCTTTGTGGTGCCCGTCCTTTTCAAGTATGAGCGCTTAAGGACGCGCGTACAAGCACTAGTCCCCCACTGGCACCAGACATCACGACGTGCTCCTCCCTCCTCTTCATACCTCAACGCGTAGCCTGGGCGTGGAGGAGAGATTATATACCCTCTTCCCCCATCGTCTCAATCAATCGGAAGAACAAGAACTCCATCTTCAGTGCGTAAATCGGTCTATCAACATTCGAACGTTCAGGACAAATCCCCATACCTTCGCTCATGGCCATGTGTGGGCACGGTCAGCAGACTCGCTGTTGATCACCGTCATCCTACGGAAGTTGGCTAGCTCGTTTACGAAGAAGGCGCTTTGTTCGTTGGTCGGCGGATGGGAGGTGGTTTACCGGGAAAGATGAAGGTGAAAGCTGTGGAAGAGCGACCCATCGGTCATGGACGTCAGTGTACAACAGCACCCGACAAGCTCGCCTCCTCGCAGCGCCGACGCCCTCGACGACAAGCTATCCCCGGCGGTTAAACGCATCATGCACATCTCCCTTCCTTGTGGCTGCTCTTTTTTGGGTCAGTACCAACGTTTCGACTTTCCGCCATCCACTAGCCCCTCGAATACTCGCTACCCGTACACCGTGAGCTGGGAACTAGCCTGTAAGCAGCCATCAACCATCCAAGATCGATGCGCGTACGCTGCTGTCCATGCTCCGTCACGACCGCCTCTCAAACGATCCGTCCCTTCTCTCTCTCAGCCCCACCGCCAATAATGGTGTTGCACAAAGAGTTCAAGGTGTACCACCACCTCCCGTATCCCTCCAATCGTCCACGTCAATCCAGAGCACCAAACAAGCCGTCGATATCGAAGATAGCTCCTTCCTTCACCGTAGCTTTCGCTGCTATCCGTGTATATCCCGCATTTCGGACATGATTTCGCTGCGCATGGGCACCATCTTTTCGGAGGGGATGTATGTTGGTGGGAGGGTATGGTATGGGTGTGTGTATAGAGTAGACTGGAGCGGGATGAGATGCATGACGAAGAAAGCCACCGACCATGGTTGGGTATCAAAACATGCTTCCTTCCCCACCTTCAGCTCAACATTGAACCCACTTATTCTACTTCACATCGCCGTCAAGCGTTACCACATCGCACGATACCTCGCTAGAGTCGCGTTTATCCTCCCCTCGTGATGTAGTCATTCCCCCAACGATTTGGACTCGACCTCGAAGTCAACGATCGCATTTACCTGCACACAAACGTCGTCGATTATTGGATCGCTTGGGTTGCTCATGACCACAGGAAGTATCCTCTACTTCACTGTCGACCAATGTGGGATCAAGCTCGTCTTGACGTAGTTGGGTCGGAGCGTCTGGCCTAACGTCTGTTTCGTTTCTCGAAGATGCTACTGGTTCCTACACGCTCAATTGGTCTTTCCGCAATCCAGTGGCTAGGTCCTTAGTACTAGCCTCTGGGACTCGGGGCTATGCTGCTGCTAGACGGCGTTGAAACGTCCTATGATAAAATCATGTGTTTGCTAGCCACGAACACCATGTAGAGTATATCCTTGGTCTTCGGCCTCTTCTACACGCTCGGACACGATCTTCTCTTCCTGTACATACTTGGATTCATTTCTAGGACTCTTACATTACGGACCAATGCTTTACACCACATACGGACTGGACTACTACTTCCTCGAGACGTGCAACCTCTACATACCTATCCCTACCTCCATCTCTCGGCCAACGAAGCCCATACATCGCATCTGTACCTCCTTCCATAGCTAGACGGACAGTTCTGGTATATGCAATAGTCCCAGACCCAGTACGTACGACACTCCAGCTCCATACCCCGATACGATAGTTAGTGCATACATACACCATATATGTGCTGGTTACGATAGATGATCAGGACGGTGCATCCGGTGAATGACATTTGAGCTTTCGACGAGAAGAACAATGCCAGCAAGAAGGAAGGGATAGAGTAGCGGGTTGTGTAAGTAATACACAGCTGCGAGAGGAGGGAAGTCGACGCCGTGAAGGTTGCATTCCGATATATGGCTTGATGAGAAACTCGAAGAGCGAGCAGAGAGTACTAGGAATTGATATGGCTTCATCCAGCAAAGTTGAGAGGTCAGACCCACAGCCAGCCTGTGTGGTGCCAATGATGGAAGAGAGTGCATGGTGATATGAAGCACCGACGCGAGGAATACCGTCAGAGCGACGAAGGGGGATTGTATGCTAGCTAAGGGACAGAGGTAGAGAGGACAAGAGGAAAGGCACAGACAGACTTTGAATGGGGTTCGAAAATGCCACAGAACCGCAGAGGGAAGAGATCTCGTGGAGAGTGGAAAGTCCGAGGAAGACAGGTGCGGGGAAGAAAACGTCATGCCATTAGTTTCGGGGAGTGGAGCCCGTGTCTGATTCGCGCCTTTTCTCTTCTTCCCGCCAACGAACTCAACCTCTTCCTCATCGCCATCGCCGACGCCGACACTCTTTCCTCAAGGCCTCATATCTGAATGCATCCTCTTTGTCATCTGTAGCTGGAATAACGACAACTTGGACTACTTCGGGTGCCGGCTGCTGCTTTTGTGACGACACACTAGTCATGGAGCATCCTCATCTTGTACGCAGACTTTCGAAACCTCTACACTCAACGGTGCTACAGTCCCACCCAGTACCCTACTGGAAAACACATAAATTGGCCTTGCCCATTCGTTCATCAACCCATCTCTATCCATCCCTCACATACTCTACTCTTCAACCCAATTCACGTCCGTTTCTCCATTCATGAACCTTCAAGTTCCCATTCGACTGTTTTGATCGATCTCAACACCGAAAATAGCTTCCCGTTACATTCTATCTACCGTTTGCCTTCGTTTCACCATCGTCCTGCTTACCTTTCGGTGCTATTTGGCGACGCGTACAAGCACCAATTTCGCTCGTACCGGTACGGACCCTACCTCCTCTTCTCTCGGAGTACTCGACGCCTCTACTTTACATGATTCCTCTGATGGTACTCTATAGTTCTCTAGACTCTCATTTCAGACCATGACTTTTTGCTTTCACCTCCGCGGATTCGCTACTGTCGTAAGGGGTATACTGTCCTCCCTCACGTCTCCGTCCTCCTTCTTGACCTTCTCGCTCATATCGCCTGCCCGAACGGACGCATATATCCTCCTCATGGTACCGAAGAATGCAACATAACAGGCTGGTCGATGTACGCGTCGTCTTCTCGTTACTACCCGTCTTGCTCTTGCCAGGCTTCGTCTGGGAAAATTTTCGATGGTATGGTTTATATTGGGTTTATAATTACTCGAATCGCCTACCCAATATATGCATCACCGTAACGCACCACGGACGTATACCCCAGCATTATCATTGGTAACAGACGATCGTCTTTGGACGGAGACAAAATCGAAGGCCGTAGTAGGGTGCAAAGTCGAACGAAGAACGATTTAGATTTCAAACCTTGAAGTTACGGCATAGGTCTCAAAACGCGTGAGTTCGCTTGCTTTTACTTCCACGAAGGTGAATCTCGGTTGATCCATCTGATTTAGGCCAGCCTTCGTTTCATCGCACGACATCATCACATCCCGCTTCCGTCACTCTCTCCTTGTCCGCCTCCAAAGCGGCAGCTTTTGGCGACGGATAGTGAAATTGGGCAAGCCTTCCAGTACGATAAGCGCGTACGCAAGCTATGTTACCGATGGCACGGTGATGCTTGGATGATAATCCTGATGAATCCATCTTCTTTCGCTTGCGCTACCAGTTTCTTTTTTAGACTATGGTTCGTCGCATGGAGTCCTGCTCCACTCTAACCCACTGGTACTGTAAAATTTCAAGCTTCGAGGTTTCATAATTGCACTCGCGTCTCGAATTCAACTCTCCATCTCTGTTTTGGTCCTGGTTTTCGAGTTCTTGAGTCTCCAGTCGCCTTTCCTTTCACCTTTGGCGAAAGGAATCTAATACGCGAAACACAAACCTCAATTACGGCGACATTGGTGGCACATCATATGCCTCTGTACGGACTATGCCAACAGGCGACGACGGTTCACTCTCACTCCGCAACTTTTCTGTTTCATTTTCGGCGGATGTGAAGCCATCGGTTCGTTCAGAATCTCGGAAATGTGCTTTGTTCCTCATGTATCATCCTTCAAATGGAACGCCCGAGTGCATATCGCTATCCTCCGTAGTAGCGACATCACATTCACTCGGTCACTTCCGACATTGACCCCACGGAAAAGAATTTTGCTCTCATAGAGGCGAGATTGATATTGGGTAATCCATATGACTCGGGGATGATAACGTCAGATTGAACGGTCAACGAACCGATCGGTGTTGTATACTTACTCTCACTCTCGCTTGTGGTAGAACGGATTCGTTTGTTCGGCTCATTGATCAGTGGATCTGAAATACGTGCACCTCGAGGTTTCAGTATTCAAAGCTCTCATATCCGTAGTTCTGAGATCTCAGCGCTCAGTCTTGAGTACTTGAGTCCTAAGTCTCCTTTTTGTGCTTAGTCTCTCTGCTCTCCACTCCATTTTCTCGTTTCTCCTTCAAAGATCTAGAGTAATCCCCGAAATACAAGCC
>BEWF01000702.1:0-40089 GCA_002583695.1 Pleurotus salmoneostramineus | reverse complement strand
TCCTTCACTTGAGCAGCGCGTTCGAAAAATAAAGCCGCGGTATGGGGGTTTGCACGTTCATGTTCATGCCTTGCGCATAGGTACAATGGAGCTAGCTTTGCGCGGTCGAGAAAGAGTTCTGCAAGTTCCACCTTGCTGCTGGCGTAGACACGACCCCACATCCTGGGTGTGCTGAGAGCAGCGTCCCGCCATAACCGACAAACTTGGGTTACAGGCAGCCAGTGTGAGTATGGACTCCGGTTCCTGTTACGAGATATGTCCGTATTCTTTTCAAGGGCCAGATGGATGAAAACGATGGATAGGACCTCCATAGGCAGCCTCGAGACGATGAGGAGACGAGCATTTCGATATTGCTCGAGAACGCGAATTTGAGCTCGCATGTCTGAGATTTTCTTGTCAACCTCCTCGATTGTGGGGGAGCCATCAAGAAAGTTGATGATGGAAGACATTTTGAATCGTTTCGACCGTGGTCGTCGAGTTGACGAAGTGAGTCATTCGGGAAGTCGCGCCACGCCGCCAACGCGTCGCGACGCGTGTACACGTGACTCAACACGGGTTACATAGCTCAGGCTGACAATGCCTCGAGGCGCTCATCCTCGTTCCACATCAGGTCCAGGGCCTCCGCTGACCATCCGTCCAGAAAGGCACTCACAAAAATTTAAGTACTAAATCTTGATGTCTTTGAGCCGTCCTTCGGGGCTTGGACGCGAAAATCCCAGTGCCCACAAACTACTCTTGTGGGATCCTTTCATGCTCACAAAGTCACTGAGTTACTACTGGTGGTGCGCCCCACAATTCATCCTTTCGTTCTCTGGACTGATTCTTCTCTAGTGTATCACGCCAAAATCAGGCGCACACCGTATGCCGCAGGGGACTAACGTTGAATACAATGTCACCGCCAGTCAAGTGCCTGTCAAGTATCTCAGATCGTGGATACTTCCGTCGAGAATGAGGCCTTCGCGAGCCTACGCCCGTCTATTGCACGTCAAGAGTCCCGGTTTTTGTTGGTTTTTGTGCGTCGAAAATCAGGGTTATCCCCCCTTGAGAACTCGGCGTTCATGTTTGTTGAAGCATTGAATTGGTCCCTTGAATGTTGTCCTGGAGCCGTCTAGGACTTGTAAGTATAAAAGCTTCGTGTCAAAGAGCTGGCATCCCCAAGTCGAATCCCCCACCAAGGTCGACGTGCATCTTGAACCATGTCCGGGTTCAAGACTCTTCTACTTCTCTCTGTCCTGGCCACAGCCATCGCGTCCCCTGCTGTAGGTGACCTCCGCATCACTGTGCGACGCGTCGTGTTGATGAACTCTTTCTACTAGTCCCAATCCTCAAGCCTCCATCGTCGGCTGTTACTACCAGCGTGGACATCCCAAGGATGCTACACGTACGTTCTCCCGATACGCCTGTTGTGTCTCCCACCGAAGTTTGATTCTTTCAGAGATGCTCCAGGAACACGCACGTTAAAGGGCGCGTCAACCGTGTCTAGCTCGATGACCGTCGAAACTTGCATATCCTTCTGCTTTAACGCGGGTTTCCGTATCGCTGGAGTGGAGTATGGCACCGAGTGCTGTGAGTAATTCTCTCCCGTTATCAATGGGGTTTGTTGAACCTCCCCTCGGTAGTCTGTGATGATGCTATCCAGAGCCCCGGAGCGTCGACTACAGCGAGCGAATGTGACATGGCCTGCGCAGGCAATTCAAAGCAAGTCTGCGGCGCTGGGAATCGCATCAATATCTACAAGGGTAACGGTCCTGGAGCAAGCTCACCACCAGTCGTTGCTGGATGGCAATATGAGGGTTGTTTCGCGTGCGTATTGTCGCCTCCCTATCATTCCAGGTTTTCTAATGGAGCGTCATTTTAGTGACTCCGTGGGCGACCGCTCCCTTCCCACCCAGATGAGCCTGAGCGGCGGGGCGACCATTGAGAAGTGCGTTGCTGCATGCGACAACGGTGGATTCTCATTCGCAGGACTTGAATACGCCGACGAATGCTGTGAGTAACAGTAGCATCTTTCCGTACACGAGACCGGTCTCACACTTTTTTCTGTTCTCAGTCTGCGGTTCAAGCCTTGAATCAGCCGAAAAACCAGTCAGCGAATGTAGTATGACTTGCAAAGGGAACCGCGACCAATTATGTGGCGCACCAGATCGTCTGACGGTTTATCGCAAACCTGGACCACCTACTCCTCCTCCTCCGCCTCCCCCGCCTCCACCACCTCCACCAAACCCTTGCGAAGGGAGACCAAGGAACCTCTGCTGCATGGCTCCCATCGCTCCGTGGTCTACCAATTCTGGAGTCTGGGGAGGTATCTGTGGGTATACCCCACCATCGTCCTCGGAGCTAATTGGAGGTCGCTGCATCACTCGACCCACCACTGGCTGGTAAGTGCTTCAGCCTTCGAGCTCTACTGCAAGGCTCGCTCTTCTGACGTCACACTCTTTCCCTAGCCCTACCGGTACTTATGGGACTTGTTGCGCTGGGTTTGTTCCTGGACGTGAGTGACAACTCTTCGCTGAGCCCGACTTCCTTCGAATCTGACCGTGATCCTTTTACACAGAATGCTCGCTTGGTACCAACTGTCGATAAGGACTGGATTTACGTGGAACTATCGTTGATCACTATCATACATACCTTTCCTTGTAATTTTCTGTGTCGCACCCGAAGGTGGTTTACAACCTTTACAAGTTCATTGTGCCCGGGCGCTTATCATGGTTTGCTTCCGCCTGCTACCAAGACGCGTACCTTGTCTTTACTCGTTCAAAAATCCTCGACGAGATCTGCTAGAGCCCAAGTCCTTACAGTACAATGCCGAAGTGTGAAGAACGATTGCTACGCGTCATCATCCATAAGCAAGCGTCGCCGTGGCGGTTTCTTGTTGGTTCTCGCGTCATAGGTTGTACGTACTATTCTTTTTGCTTCTCGTTCGACGCACCTACTGGTCTTGTACCTATTGAATTGCTGAAGCCTATGGCCTGAACGTTGACGTTGAACGCTGACCTTCAACAGGACTTTAAAGTTTTGCTTATCTATCCAGACCCTGGTTATCCCCACGGCCGACTCTCAGCATTGCGGGTACTTCAAATAGCGTCTCCGAAGCTGACCATTGGAGATGGAACGCTGCCCTTCTGATGTTCGTTCTCAAGATTGCCACTAAAGACTTGACCGCTGCTTCCCATCGGACGGTGGAGCGCAGCCTGTGGGTCAAGAACAGATGTCGAGCCCATACATTGCACACAATGAGGTTTCCTCTGGAAAACGAAGTCTCATTAAGCATCCAATGCTCCAACTTCCAATTGCACACACGCTGGAACGGCGCAACGCATCGAACGATTTAGTCGCGGGAATCGTCGCCTTCACATACTTACTTTCAAGTCCGACAAGGAGCTCGCGACGTTCCCGGTGGATCACATTTAGAATGAACTACAGTTGGATATACTTTCTTTGGAGTAGGAACCATCCACGACGAGTATAAAGGTCGGTCTCGTCGGTGGCGAAACCTCAGGCCTCAGCCTTCGTTTCCAAACACCCTCTCAAGTCATGCCTAATTTCAAGAGTCTTCTCCTCTTCTCCACCCTCGCTGCTCTGCTGGCGTGTCCTGCGGTGGGTTCTCATCATTGCGGCTTGCCTCTCACCGTACTAATTCCTCCTTCCCTGGCCGTAGTCCTCGGTCACCCTCCCGCAAAGTTCCGATCGAACGAACGCAAACCAAGGCGATGTACTTGGACTAAGCCTACCGCTGTCGCTGTATCTTTGGAGCTACCAAGGGTGCTTTGTGTTCGTGATGGTTCTCTTCCTTCCCTGTTTCAGCGTGACTACTAATCTACTCTCTTTTCATGCAGAGACTCTGTCAGCAATCGTTCCTTACCAATCCAGAAAATCCTCAGTGGCGATGCGACAATCCAGAAATGCATCACCGCATGCAACGATGACAACTTCACGCGCGCGGGACTCGAGTTTGCTAACGAATGCTGTGAGGCATTGCTGGTATATGTAGAATCGAATGTGCCAGCTGACTTCGCATCACCTACAGTCTGTGGAGGAAGCATCGCCTCCGAAAAGAGGCTTGATTCTGAATGTAACATGGCTTGCAAAGGAGACAGTAAGCAAGTCTGTGGCGGACCAGACCGTCTCAGTGTGTATTCAAAGCTTGCGCTTCCTTGAGGTCTTAACACCCCTCGTTCGGAGTACGACGGTAAGCAAACAGTGTCTCAACTCACAGAGAAATTACTGACAAATTGGATCTATCCGACCATCCCGCTCAGGGTGCTCGTTTGTCGCGATATGTGATGTAGATCGCGCCTTTCGCGTTTGGCGAATATGTTCCCAGGTATACATACGTGGATGTTTTTACAGGTTTCTTTGTGTCCTCTCAATGCCAAGCGTGTTTGTCAATCTGCCTCCCTGGAGTCTTTGTTGCTTACTAGTAAATACTAGTAGACCGAGCGCGTCCAGGCGCGTCCGCAACATATCTTGGGGGTTTCACATCGAGGAGAATACTATCAATGTATGGTCAATGTATGACCCGGTCAAAATTATGACACTGACTTCCAGCTGTTCTGCTTTGGATTGTCCGGTCCAAGTCCTTGAGAACTATGAATACTAATAGCTGCATGCAGGGTGATCGGAATTAGGTCGATTGAGGTCACGTGGGCGCGGCCATTGTTCTTGCCACTGGGGGACGCGTCACTCTTTCAAATTTCCTGACCATTGATTCATCATATTGTCAACGACTTTGGTCCAACTCAGTCTCCAGTTCAGCAGGCTATGAAATCCATAATCGTGTCCGCGCTGCTCACTTTGGAGAGGAAAACCCGCTGTAAACGATTTTGAGGCAAGATCACCAACTCACTAAAAAGAGAAGGGTTGGGGCACCCGAAGAACAGGTCCTTGGGTGGAATCAGTCATGTCGATGAACCTGCGCTGGCTCTCCTGATCCGGATGCTTGGAGTTGGATGAAGGCTCTCTTTCTCAAAGTCTCAGGCCATATCGGGCCTGTGCCCGCCGTCTATCAACTTGCTGGTCACAAAGCGAAGAACCGTCTTCGGGTGGCCCCCTTCAGTTTCAATGCCTTCTATTCCTGCCGTCCCCTGCTCAGTAGGTTGAAGCACACAAATTATCCCATGCTACCTCGATCTCAGTTCACCAATCAATCTAGTAACCCGAACTCGAATCATTGCTGGCCTGAAGCTGCAGCATATTCGCCTATAAAGTAGTTGGGAAATTACGACCTCCTTCTGGCCTCTCGGCAATGCTGTAGCCTAGCTCGCTTTCTGCAGCTAGCGTCACGCAGATCATAGGTTCTCACTTGCGCGGACTGCTTTTGGTCAGTTCCTTCGCAGTCAAATCAACGTGCAGAATGGTCTATTTACTATATCAAAGTGTCCTCAACTCACAACCCTCTAACGAAGGCTCGTGAAAATGCCTCGAAGGACACTCTTTGCTCTGGTATTACTCGCAGTGTTCACGATCACTGTCCGAGGAGCAAATGATTGGTCGCAGCCTTGTTTCAAGGGCGAATGTGCCTACGATCTCCTCGATCACACTGGGGCATCCGGGATCCTCAAAGTCGTAAGTCTTTGGTAGAGACCTCGCTTATTATTCTTGACTAAAACCTCGTCATCGCAAAATGTAGTTCGCTTCTCCGAAGGCTTTGACGGATATTACGCCTGCAGCGGGCTGGGTAGTCCTGGACTGCGATCCGAACACCCTTGATCAAGACATCCGTCTGGTTTGCCAAGATGACCATCCCGCGTCTGGGTGTAACCATGTCTTCGAGCATTCTGGTCCTGTCGATAAGATCGTCCGGCTTCCTGAGAGTGTACGTGCGGTTACGCCCAAGCATCTGCCCTTCGTGTTGATTCCTTCCATCCTTTTATGCTTGGTTCAGTGCGGTCATGGTCCCTTTGCTCGCATAGCTCGGGTGAGTGTCGCCCACGATCAATCCATCCCCGATCATGTCCAGGCAACCATCGTCAAACGTGATGGTGTTTCGCCCCAAGTACACATGATGACGATTGATGGAAACTTTCATCAAGTCGACCCTTCAAAGTATGCACTCACCTTCTACTTACTTGAAGTTTGCTGAAGGTCATTTTGTTTCCCATAGGAATGGAGAGGTCAAGATTGCCTTCGTTGGCGTAAATCATTTCCTTACTTCATATCTCGCTTGCGCGCTCACGCGGTAATAGGTCAACGCGCCTGGTGTCGACCTCAACGAAGCCTTTGCAGATCTAAGCTGGGATGATATCGTTGGTGGTCTCACTAAAGCCAAGGAATGGGTCAGCAAAGCCGTCGATACCGTGGCGAAAGCAATCAAGGATGGTTCGAAGTGGGTCGCCGATCGTCTGAAAGACCTGTCAGATCTCATCAAAGGCGACTAATTTTCTCGCACTCCCATGTTATCAACAACCTAACTCTTTTCACCACCAGACAAGACAAAATTCGGTATCAAGCCAAATGTGAATACATCGAAGATCAGCTTGAACACAAAGCCACTCAATTGGACGCAGCCTTTGTCGATCAACAGCTGTCCTATTGGCAAAGTTGGTGCGGAGTTGACACTCACTGGATGGCTACAAGGTCGTTTCGGGGTTGTGATCATTGGAAGCATTGTCCCTCCCGCTATCGACGATATGGCTACTTATGGAGGTTAGCTGCCGCTCCCCTTGACGAGTCCCGTTGACTCACACAGTCCCGTTGACTCACACGTTGAATTGCCCCGTCTTTTCATAGGTCTGAGTGCCGAATTTGACGCCAAGTTGCGTCTCCAGCTTTTGTTGACGGCAAGCCTTTCGTTTGACCGTTGCAGTTCAAGTTGACAATTTCTTTGTGTTGGACAGGGTGGCTTCACCATTGAAAAGAAGTTGATGGACGATTATGGGTTGCCTGGACTGACTATCCCAAAGTAAGTTTGGGGTAATCCTATTGTTACTCCACTTATGCCATTTCCTTTCAGGATCATTACTATTGGACCATACATATCCATCATCGGAAAGCTTCAAGGTCATCTCAAGCTTGTCGTTGACACTGTTTTCCATTTGAACTACAAGCTGGACAATCTACAGCTCTGGTATCCCGAGCATGCCGCCCAGAAATACGCCTACCGAAATGGAATCAACAGCGGAGATTCTGGTGAGTTTATGTGCTGGTATTCAACGAGCTACCCGTGAATTTCGTTACAGACTTGACTGTGTCGGCCTCGGCCTCCATCAACGCGACAGGTGTGTGCTTTCCTCAAATGAAACTGCTTATGGCTGTTCAAAAATAACGCGTAACAAGGCTTCATCCAGGCAACTATTACCCCCAAGCTACACTTCGGTCTTTCCATTGGCAGCGGGTTCGCTACAGCTAGCATATATGTCGGCGCCAACACATGGGTTCGCGGAACGATCTCTGCCCAGGCACAAGCCTCTGTTAGCAACAAACGTGACCTGAGAAGTCTTCCAGCTCCAACATCTCAAGCTCAAGGCCTGATTTCGAGAGCTCGGTACCCTGCCCTTCGGGATCTACTCCCCCGAGACTATGCAGCTGCTGAGGCTAGCTTTGTTGGATGCTTCTGGCTTGACGCCGGTTTAGACCTCTTCGGTGGCGGCGAAGGGAAGATATGGAAGTACTCCGCCAAAGCTGACTTTACAATTTGGACTAGTCCAGAATTCAAGATATTCGGAGTTTGTGCTTTATCAGCCTCACCGCCAATCCCGTACTCATACTTTCTGTTAGCAATGCTGGGGCTTGGGTACAAAGACTCGCTCGGAGGTCAACAACAAGCCAAAGTATACAATGAAAGAGGTCGACAAACTCTCTAAGGCCCCGAAGAACTGCCCCACCGGCGCGAAGGTGTCGAAGGCTGCCAGTGGGAGGACTGAAGGGAGGAAGTAAGTACGGGCTTTCACTGAAGATGATGTGTTCTGAAACCAGTCTGTTTAGGTTGTCGTGAGGCTATCATTAGGAGATTGTTCAATAACTCACCTGTAGTTGGTAATCACTGAATGTTCACGTTCAATCTGACTGAATCGATCCCGCTGCGCTGATCATCTTTCCACAGAAAATGGAAATGCTAGTACGCTGCGTCCTCGACCACCCCAATGGCCAGATACACGTTGTCCAAAACGCGTACTTTGTGCCTCTGCTGGAGACTTGCAGCAATATTGACGAACGATCGTTGGGTGACTTCGGCGTCGCAGCGGTGTTCAATGGTCTGTTTAGCACAGGCGAAAGCCTGCTCGCCCACTTCTACAACAGAGATTCAGTCATCAACCATTCCCTCCCAGCTCACCGAACTCTGAGCGGCGATGCCACGATCAAGAAATGCATTGCTGTATGTAACGACGATGGCTTCACCCTCGCAGGACTTGAGTTTTCGAACGAATGCTGTGAGGTTCCTTTGCTATGTTAATCCCGTCGGAGCTGCTCACTTCGCTCTACATACAGTCTGCGGGAAAACTATCAGTCCATCGAAGAGAACTGACGGTGGATGCACGATGGCTTGTAAAGGAGATAGTAACCAAGTCTGTGGCGACTCAAACCGTCTCTCCGTTTATCAGAGGCCTCCGATTCCTTTGCCCTAGGTCAGGACTTACAAGGACTCCAACCCGTTCAAAGATGGTAAGCAAGCAGTGCCTCAACCTGCAGAGAAAGTCAGCCTACTGCAAAACCTGGATCTTCTTATCCTTTCAGCTGGTCGGTTCTTGTTTATTCTTCGATGCAAACCAGATCGCACATTGCGGGGTTGGTGGGCAATGCAATAGGCACTACAATGCTTTCAGTTCCTTTTGTCCTTTCAGCTATGCTTCGGATATCACCCTTTGAGATTTTCATGGTAGTTGCGTGTCTGAGGAGCAGACGATTGACTGCAACACCACGCCAAGGGGTGGTACGCCAGAACAATCACCACAGTGTATTCAAGAAACAAACAACCGTATGGATTGACTGCAACACCACGCCAAGGGGTGGTACGCCAGAACAATCACCACAGTGTATTCAAGAAACAAACAACCGTATGGGACAGAGTTGACATTCGTGGCACCGCAACTTCACAATATTTCGACCCCCTCAAAACCTATATATTCCAACCACTGTACTTGGGATTTGAACAACTTCAAATCTGACTTGGGAAGGGGGTACCGAAATCTTAGGGACTCGATACCAGTGTTGACAAGGTGGCGCCTTTCAAGTGCCTTGCGAAGGTTCTTCAAACTTGAATCATGGCGTTGCAAGCTGGCATAGCCAGTGACATGACAGTGTTTCAGCGAAGGGAATGAGAAGGGGAGGGTGGGACCGCGACGGGATCTGTTGACCTTGCTTGGAACATCTGACAAGATGACCGCCAAATCTTGTACTGTAGGGGTTACGAGTGTTTCAAGAGAGTTCAGAGTGCGCGTAAAAGTGACGAGACTTTCACGAATGAAAGTGACGGGTCTAGGATAGCCTTGCCCCAGGGCAAGCTCAAGAACTTTAAGCGGACTATCCGGGGAAAGAGATAGGATCATAGGAGGCACGGAAAAATCGGCGGGTCCATGGAGTATTAATCGAGACGGTGTCGGGGTACTGGGCGAAGCCGTGGTGGGATCCAAAATCGGGCTGGGCTCCACGACCATGGTGATATTGAGTTCTTCATACAGGAGCCGTAGTTTGAGTGTGGACGGGTTTGGTTGCCGCGGGAAAATGGAGTAGAATGCGCCAGTTGCTTGTACAGCGAGAGCGGGAGAGACTATCTCGGTCGCCTCAGCAACAATTGACCGGATGTTGGGGCAAGCAAAGCTCCGAAGCATCGATATGATGACACAGGGATCTTTGACCTCGATCTTGATGTCTGTCAGACATGGAGATTCAATTTGAAGATCCCCGGGAATTGCGTCTGAGAATTGGAGGAGGTCCACGAGCTCCAGAGACTCCAGATATTGCATTTCTTTGAGGGCGAGCATGACTTCCAGCATCGGTTGAGAATGCCTGTGTTCATTATACCTGATATGCAGCGTGCGAACTTGGAAGAGGGCGGGCGTATTGATGTTGAAGTAGCAGTCGGTCAGTTTGACACAACGCAGAAGTGGGACTTGATCTGCGTCAAGCTCTGTCGCAAATTCAATGTTTGTCATACAGGTTGTGGAAATATCCATGTAGTTCAAATTTGATGCCTTCAACTCTTTGAGAAAGGGAATCCAAGTTGAGTCGTACGAGTATTTCAGCTGAACGCCCTTGAGTCGATGGGCATGGCTAAACCACAAGGCGACGAGATCCATATTGGGAGCGAAGTCAAATGTTTGAATGTACAGAGGTGCCAATTTGGAGCGCTCTAGGAATAGTTCCGCGAGAGCCAGTTGGCTGTGTGAGTAGATCAACCCCCAAAGTTGAGGGGTGTTAATTGCGACATTTCGCCACAAACGGCAAACTTGAGTGATATGCAGACGAGAGGCATAGGGTTCGTGGTAGAAATTTGGGAGTGTAGGTGCGAGGGTATCTACCCATTCAAAGATCATGGACAAAACCTCGGAGGGCAGTCGCGAAACAATGAAGAGGCGGGCGTTGCAGTAGCCTTCCGGGGTACGAATATTTGCGAGCAAGGCCTCTGCTTTCCCTTGACCCTCACATATAGTCAGCGAGGTGTCAAGGAACCGTGTGATAGGTGACATTACAACGGGGAATCTGGTGGATGTGGTGGTTGTGGACTAAGAGGTGATCGGCGTCATCCGAGCAGGGTCATTCAAAATGCACGTGGGCGCGAAAACAGGGGCGACCGGTCCATCCTCGTTGACAACAGAGTGCAACTCAAGTTACACTACAAGTGACCATATAAGCACTAGCATGTTGATTGAAACATATTTTATGTCCATACACAAGTACATAGTGGTAGAGTCATTGAGATATCGTAACAAAGGGAAAAAATACATTGGATTAGTACGGGAGACAATGTGTCATCGTGGCATCAGAATGGCTCAACGGCTGCATCATAGGTAATGCGACCCAGCCAGTGCACCTCTGGTCTCAGATAGTCCACCAGCAAATCAGCAGGGACACTCAGGACCTCGATGGTATCAAGGCCAATGCGACGGCGCTCTTGAAGTGAATCGCGGATCGCGAGATAACTTGCCTCACAAAACATGAAGCTGCCGGCGTGAACGACATGCATGTGCTTGACACTTGGAAAAGAGAAGTCAGGGGGAACATCATTGTCGTCCAGAGCTTGATAAATCTCGTCCAGAGTTGGAACATCCGCTATGAGGACGCAAAGGTCCTCTATAGAATCGGCCACGATTCGTTCCACGTAGTCCAGGGTGCGCGTGAAGGTTCGCAGTGCATGATAATCGATATCATGATCGACATCAAGGTCTCGTCCCAGATTACAATCAAGAAATGTGAGTAAGGTCTCTGGGAAAGGGGACACAATTGCGAGACACCCTGAGAAGTCGGTGGGTCCATGGAGCGTCAATTGTGCTTTGGTATAAGGAGAGCTTGAATCCGGGGTTGGATACGACTTGATGAATATGGTGGAAGCGATTTTATCACTATGAAGCACGACTTGCAACTTGATTGACGACGGGGGTCCCGGCAAGATGGAGGACAGCGCTGTAACACATTTTCGAGCAGAGTTTCTTTTAGTTACTAGTTTCGTTGTGTCCACAACAATGGACCGGATATCGGGGCAGTCGAAGATCGTGAGCATCAACATGGCGCGGGGGTTGCGTACTTTGAGCGTCAGGTCCTTCAGCAGCGGAAGCTCAAGGCGAAGACTCTCTGGAATACCGGCGGTTGAGGAGAGGAAGTTAACAAGCTTCAGAGACTCCAGGGATGGCATTTCCTTGAGGGCCAACAAAACATCGGGCATCGGCTGAAAAGCAGTGTCCTCGTCGTACTGGATATGCAGCGTGCGAAGTTGAGAGAGGAAGGGCGACTGAAGGGCAAAGTAGCAATTGGTGAGTTTCACCTCACGCAAGTGCGGGATGTGGCCTGGATCAACCTCCGGCGCGAAATTTAAGCTTGTCGGTTCGGGTGTATGAAGGACAAGCGTCTCCAAGTTCGGTGCCTTCATGGTTTCAATCAAAGGGATCCAGTTGTTGGAGTGGACGAACTCAATCCCTTTGAGCTGACCGGCAAAGTGGCTCAAACACAGAGTAATGACATCCATACGCGGGGCGTCAGCGTAAGACTTGAGGTACAGAGGCGCCGATTTGGAATGGTACAGAAATGTCCGCGCCAGAGCCAGGGGGCTGTCCGAGTAGATCGAGGTCCACAGTCTTGGGGAGTTGATCGCGATATTTCGCCACAAACGACAGACTCGAGTGATAGACAGCCAACCGGCGTATGGGGTCCTGCGTATGGGGTCCCACGATACCGAGGGGTCGTAGGGCTCAGGAAGGGCTGCATACTCGAAGATCATGGATAGAACCTCGCAGGGCAAGCGCAACACGAAGACTCGGGAACTGCAGTAATCTTCAAGGGTGCGAATGGCCGCGTAGAAGGCATCGATCTTCTTGCGCACCTCCTTGACGGTTGGCGAGGTATTGAGATACCCCGATACCAAAGGCATTCGTATAGCAGAAGTGGTTGGTTGGTGACCTGGGCGTTGTGGTTTAAGAAGTGAGATTGTTATTGTGATCAAGACCAACCGAACAAGGCCACAACGTCAAAAAGGGTCGAGGGACGGTCACGTGTTGGTCCATTGTGCTCACAGATGCGACTGCCAAGCGGCCAACGCATCCACATTTTGGAGAATGATTTGCTTAGTTTGACTCCTTGGGGCTGCAATAAATGTCTAGTTAGCACAAGAAAGATGAAGTGACGTGCCCGAAACGCGTTGAGAAGTGCTTGACCCACAGTTCAGCTGTTCCTCCATCCACCATCATGTTTTAGACCCTCCGAGGCACAAGTTTGAATGGCTGACTGCAAGTTGGCCGGCTTTGCCAATGGGCACCGGAAGCTGAGAACCTCAGCAATGCTAAGGCTCGATGCATGAGCTGATGGGAAAGCACTGCAACCTGTATCAGCGAGACCTTCATCGTTGGCGGGGTACGTTGCGCTTGAAGTCCTAAAATCACCAGGCCACCTTATGGTGTTCTACCCCTCCCTTCTGGGGGCATCGCATTCATCGACACCCGACGAACTTGGCCCTGTGATGGGAACGGACGGCAGATGAGCTAGATGTCTCATCTGGTTCGATGCAAGTTTGACCAGAGGCTGAAGCACTGCGATTAATCGAGGGGATATGACCATGCTTTCAGAGCGGAGGTCGGAGAGAAAAGAACGTGTTGAGTTGGGTTTGAGGTCGAGGAAGGAAAGGGATTACTTGACATAGCGCGGTGTAGGACCGACTTCCGTATTGGCATCAGATGCGACGGAGAGTGAGCCAACAGAGGCGAAAGCCTCAAGCATGAGGGCAGAAAGCTGCAATTCGCCAAGCGCCAACAGGGATTCTGGCTCGCGGCAGCGGTGGGGGATGACGAATCACGACTACAAAGCGGTCGAACTTGGCTTCACCGTCCATGAATATGTGTAGGGGTGCTTTCAGCTTAATGGATAGTTGGCCTAATTGCACCTGACATTCGCGCCAGCATGAAAAGGGTAATCCACCATCACCCAACGAACCCAACAGCAATACGCGCATGGCCAAAGTCGCTCCAGGAGTCTAGATTGAGCTGGGATAACAGTTACAAGCTCAGTGCTGCAGATGTGATGGGAGGACGACGCGTCTGTCAACTTGGAAGAGACTGGCTCAGTCTACTGTGAGGTTGTCGACATCAGAACCTGTCGTAGTAGTACTTGTCTACATTCAGCTCGATACGTAGCAGTTTAGAAGATACGTTGGACATACGATTGATGTTCATTGCTAGCTGTGGGCCCATCGCCGCATTTTGGGTTCAAAATGGCTCGGACGGCCATGGGAGGCAGAGTCCTAGCCCGTCATTCCATCCTTCAACGCTCGGCCTCCATCCCATCGTCCTTTTGTTGCTTTGACCCGAATCAGAGGTCAGAACGCGACTGGAGAAGACGAGGGTAAACTCACTCTGCTCCTCGAAATACGACACTTGACTCGTGGTCACAGTCTTGTGGAGTTGGGATCGCATTATCCATCATAATGACTAGCAAGGACCATCCATAAGGGTGAGGAGGTATCAAAAAAGCGATTTTCTTTGTGATAAGGCAAGGAGTCAAGGTGAATGTCGGTCGGTCTCGCTAGTTGTAGTCAACATCAGATAGTAGAGCTCGTGTCGACGGCGGTCAGTCAATAAAGCCCGTATCAAATTCGGTCTGCCGGTCTGTCAGTTGTAGTCGTGGGCATAGTCATAGTCGGCGAAGGCGAATAGGCACTGGAACGACAATGGGCGCCTCCTCAAAGCGCTCAGAAGCGAGGGATTAGGAGTTCGATCATGGTTCAACCCAATCAGTCAAACCGTCATGGAGACATAGAGTATATTTCGACTCGACCACATCCGCTGGGTACTATATTAGCCATACTTCCAAGCATTATCGTCCAAGTACGCAGGTTCTTGCGCCCGACTGGGTAATATTTCCACCGTCTCAACGAGTCATGTCATGATCATTGAAGCGCGTCAGAGAGTCACGTGTAGGACGCGCCGTGGCGCGTGGCGTCTTCTGACTCTGAATCATACCAAACGCGTACAACATTCGACTGTCTTACTCAACTGAATACTACACGTCTGCGTTTACCAGTCTACAACATTGCTCAAACAATGTTAACTGCCGCCGAATTTCTGGACACCTCGCCGACTATCGAATTGGTCGACAAGAAAATCTTAGAACTGCGCGACGAAATCCGTGTTCTTGAGCACTACCGGAATGCTCGCCTCCTTGTGGTTTCAAGGTTGCCACCAGAGGTCCTGTCCACTATTTTCGAGTATATGGCTCTTGAAAAGTTTGATTCGAGGGTGCATACGTATAGGGCGTACCCGTGGCTGGCCGTGACTCAAGTTTGTCGCTTATGGCGGAATACGGCTCTGAACACTCCTCGGATGTGGGGATGTATATACAGCCATACCAATCAAGACCTCGCGAAACTTTTCCTCGAACGGGCCAAGTCAGCTCCCCTCTATTTTCGCTCAAATCCTTACGGCGGAACAGGAAATTCGACTGCGCTCATCCTCGAGCACTCTGCTCAACTGAAGGAGCTCGATCTCGGGCATTGCTCCGCGCAGCTACGTGGCCTCTCTCAGCACCCATTTCCACTGCTCGAATCATTCAAAGCCAGCATCAGTGCTTCAAATTACGAGCATTACCCACACGAACTTGGTTTTGCTTCCGACGACACCAGCGTGTTTCCCCCTTTGCGGCAAGTTGAATTGACTAACTGCCATATCAACTTTAAAGCCCGTTATCTCGCTCGGATTGTTGTGCTGAATATCACCTACGAAAGCTACCAGAACAGCGTTCTTTACACGCCAGAAGTTCCTATGCTCGACGTCATCACTGCGCTGGGCAAGATGGAATGCTTAACTTCCTTGAAACTGGTCAACGTAATTGGGAGCTCCAAGGACGTGGCCGACGATACAATTACTCAGCTTCCTTGCTTGAACAGCCTTCATATCGAGGCGAAGAATGTTGACTCTCTGTCGATCATCGCTCGTATCAACTGTCCTTCCATCCAATCAGCAGTCATCTTCCTCACTGAGCTACCAGCGGCATTTGATCCGCCGGTGGCATCGATAGTGCACACCTTTTACGCCTTGGTGCCCGGTAACCCGTCGGCATGGAAGACTACACTCCATGTGCAGTCCAGACAAGGAGCAAGTCAAACCATGATGTCCATAATACCCGACTCGAGTGTTCAACGCGACGACCAATCCCCTCCTCCATTTCGGTTAATGATCCTAGGCCCAACCGATTTTTCGACTTGCCTATCTGTGTCCTCCCTTCTCCCTGTAACGGAGCCCTTCACCCTGGATCTACGCTACAGTCATCAAATGCCTGATGCAGTATTGCTAACATTCTTGCAAAGTCTGCCAAACGTCGAAGAGCTCCTCATCGACGACTTTGAAGCGCTCGTGGACATTCTCAAGGACACGCCTGCAAAAGGTAAAGGCAAGCGCGATGAGCTCCCCCCCTTCGCCCTTCCCTCTGTCAAATATCTCCAGCTAAGCCAGAATAGTCGAATCAAGTACAAGGACCGAAATTTGAAGAAATTCAAGAAGTTCTTGGCGGCTAGGAAAGCCGTGGGTGTGGGGATCGAAGTGTTTAAACTCTGTGGTACAGGCCACATATTCGAAGGCGAGTTGGATATATTCCGGACAGAGGTTGGTGCAATAGAAAAGGTGCCTTGGAAACCGCGATCACAGCAGGGGAAGTATTACGGACGTACTTACTTCCCTGATATCTACTAAACTCCATATCATTAACTACTCTACTTATGATGCGCCTCCTTTCAACTCTCGTCTATCCATGATCGATGATTATCCGCATTCCATTAGCCTGTGCGTACAAGGACTCGCCTAATTGACGTGTCGAAGGGTCTCGTTTGCCAATGGATATTGGAGGGTGGCCGTTTAGTTTCAGCCTGCCAGAGTTGGTGGTGCGAGACAGCAATGCCTTCGCGGCTCGAGTCTCGAATTGAAAGTACAGTTACATCAAATGGTTCTATGATTGACAGATAGCTTCAACGTCGCGCGCAATTAGTCAACCAATCATTGATTTCCACCCTCTGCCGCCTCAAGCGCTCTGGCTCCATCGAAGTGTATTGACGTTGAGTTATGGTGGTCATAAAGTTCCATGCAAGGCCCGGCAAAGTCTACTTAAGTGTGGATCGGCAGCTTGATGGGGACCGTTGAGGTGCGCTGTGCGTGCTGGATTGCTCTGTGAATGGTTACCTTCGAAGGATCCCTGGGTCCGGATAATCCCAGATATTTGCTTGAGTCCATGCAGCACGAGTTTCATCAGTGGCAAAATTGTAAAGGTTGGATTTGGGTCGACCCGAACCTGGGTCACCATCTGGGCCTGAACGTTTGAATTTCCATGATCCAACCCTCGTCGGTCCTCGAAGAGGCGAGCTGCGTACCTCAGGGCTGCTAGATGATTTGAGCACGGAATTGTGTCATTGCGTATTAGCCTTTACTCTAAGGATCCCAGTTCGCGCATCATTCGTCACCTCCGACTTTGCATGCAACGATGATCAAGCGTATGACGCCAGCCACGCAGAGGGTTGGAAGACCTGCTCGACAGGTCGAGGGTCACGAGCGATGCCAGAGGGTACAGAGTGAGTACGCATAAGATTTGAAACCTAAAAATACAGAACGACCAGCGAATCGTAACCAAACCAAGCAGCGAAAATCAGCTCTTCTCTTCCCATCGAACGTACGAATCATTCTTCAAGCTCTCTTCGTACTTATTTTCGATGGTCACGCAGAGATCATCGAGATTGTCCAATGCCTCGATGAGTGCTTCAAGCGACGATAGGCGATCTAGACGGCCGACTCAGTATTGGGATTTACGGGTCAAAGCAGACGAAAGGTACTTACCATACATCTGTATTCTGACTTGGATAGTGTTTTCAGACGGATGGGGGACACTAGAGGGGTAGAGACCAAGAAGGTCAGTCACGTTCGAGTCACCAGCGAGTGGCTTAGAGGACAGAGCAACGATGCGGGGATCTTAACAATTAGGCTGGCTATCCGAAGCTTGGCATAAAAGCCCCGAAGTCGCTGACGCATCATTGTCCCTTCGCAAAATGGAGGCGGGTTTGGGTCACGAGTCTCTCCATGGAGACTATTCAACTCTAAACGATCCCCGCATGGTGGTGTGATGGTTAACCTACCTATATCCACAGAACTCGACTTTCGGACTGTAAAGACAGGTCACAACGAGGGACAATCACCTGGAAATGGTGTTGCTTACTTCTTCATGAGCATCCACCGCAAGGCATTGCCTATGGTGTGCGACTCATCGAAGATTTGGTATGTCGCAGCAGACAAATCAGGCTCGGCGCCTTTCATCTAAAACGGAGTCAACCAACCATTTTTGAATTCTAAGCTGCTGAATGTATACCAACGATTTTTATTTTTGGTGGGGTCTGGTCTGCCATATTGGGCGACGATTATTTGCTTTGAAAGCGGTCGAATATGAAGCTGGCGGTAAGTCACAAGGAAAATTGTTGCGTCTGCATCGGAGTTTGAATGGTGTGGAAATAGGTGTAAACAGCTTTCAGTGAGCCAAGGTGCAACTATTCGCACCGAACCTCATCCTACCCAAAATTTTACAGGTCTGATAACCGCGATTCGGGAACAGGCGAGCGAAAAGACCTTCGCTATTCATCATAGGCATTGTGGACGAACCCGAGCCTTGCCTTTTACGACGAACAATGTAGGCCTCGCTGACAGGCAAACAGAGGCAAATAGCGACATGATATTCCTCCGCTCCTTTGTTGGACAATGAGGACCGCATGAATTGCAGACTTGTGCCATCTAGGGACGCCAATGGCTGTCACCCGAACAAAGGACAGCCAGAGTGCTAGGACCAGGTGTATAAAGCAAGCCTCGCCACTCCGTATCCCTCCACTTCCATCCCAAACCCCGGACTTGGATTCCTTTCTTCTCCGTTTCTATACCCTTCCTCGTACCAACACCTCTGGCAGGTCCTAGCACTCGAAACATCCCAGGCGGAGACGACAGTTTCTTCATATATATATTTCAACGACCAGTATATTTTTTTCGCCCAACCCACATACTTTTACTTCTTCAACCTTCAACTCATCGGATCGTCGAAAAACATGTCATCCTTGACTTCTACACCCGCTTGGAACGCTTCGGAACGTCCTACGCTCCCCCCTCTTCATACACTCGACCTGCCCGTACCTTTCGTACGCCGTAGCTCATCGCCGGACTCGGATTCTTCTTACGACATGAACGATGCAATGGTATGTCATCTGAACGGCTTCGGAATATGTTCTTGCTGATAACGATTCATTTTTAGTCATCTACGAAAAACCATCATCATTCACGCCGAGTCTCCATTCTTTCGTCTACGTCTTCACGTACCCCTTCCCCAACCCCAAGTGACGACCGCCTTGACACCACCACTTCCCGCACGAATAAAATTAAACTCCCAACACTCCCGTCCCACCCTTCGTTGACAATCCAATCCCCCTCGACTCCTGCCCGTCGCATACGTCCTACCGTGAACCCAGGTCGAATCAGATTGATTCCCTGCTCGATGGACGAAGCCGAGGCTGTGGTCGTCGTTCCAGGACCGGGAGTTCAGAATATTCCTTCCATCGCGGCGTTAGCAGCCAAGAAGCCTTCTCAAGCGATGCTCCTTGTTGGCCCTGCCCTCGCACATGTTCGTGGTCGCGAACCATTGAGAGGTGCACGCGTCCACCCATATCGCTTCCTCCGCCCCACGAAACCTCAAGCTAAGCCCTCTGCGGCTTCATGAAGGGGTGTTTATCCATACGAACCCTTCACATCCCCTCGTTCATGGTTCTGTACATACCCCACATGGACCGACGAATTCCTCAACCCATAACTACCAATGTATCTCTATCCAATCTTACCAACCATGGATACTTGTGAATCAACTGTATTACATTTTTACTACTTGTAAAACTTAGATATTACTTTGACATTGTACTTTACATCTAATGGGCATGCTTCTCCCTGAGGAGTCACAATACCTTTGCGGCCATTTCATCAAAAGCTAGCGTCGTTGATCGCGCCTTGCTCCGAACCTCTGACTTTAGACTACGGTCTGTATTTGAACTTTCAGCCTCCGACAGCCCCGGCACTGATCGGCAGCACGTTTTGTAAATGTTCGACAACGGAGCTTTAATGAGTTCTAAGAGCGCGTGCAGTTGAAGAAGTCGACTAGATGCCTTTCTACGAAGCCACCATGACATCGCACGCTTTACTTGCTTGGACTCGGGGACCGGGTTTAACGTTTAACGGTACTAGCTAGTGACTTGCTGACCCCCTTCGGACTTCTGGATTCGACAATTCCCACTTTGGTTCAATTTCGCCCAAGCTCCAGTCTCTCGGAGAGTTGGATTGTCTTTGTTGCTCCTCCATGTCACCATTTGATTCGCTTCTGGGCTCGGTGCTCGCAATTCTATGCTGCAAGGCTCCCTGGACCATGCTACATGGCGCTGCAGTACTTCAGCGCCGTGATACTAGTTCAAATTGCACCGGGAAATGCATACTTCTAGGTACACCTGCTTCCGTCGAAACCTAACTGAAGCTGCTCTTGGGTAGTGGCGATACCTGGTGACCACACGCACATTCTTCAGAAAGAAAACGGCGTCTTCGCTTCAGGAATCATAGCGATATTATTGGAACATAGTACGCCACATTGAACACGGACAAAACCATGCCAGTCACAATGACCGGCTGCTGTTATATTTGGCCTTACTATACCTAGGATCTCCCTCTCCAGCACATTTCCGTTGCGGATGCATGCTACTTTATGGCAGGCGAGAGCCAGCATCCTTGGAAACGAAGGTCCTATGTCGGTTTGATGCAGACTCCGCTGAGTTTCTCAGGAAAATCAGCTGAGATCAAGAACCGAATACCAAGCTCCAAGACGATCCCAGTACGTATTACTCTCCGTTCCTATACCCTATATGTTCTGAGGCATCTAAGAATTTCTCAGGTGGTGGCTGCAAACACCGATCCCACCCGCAAATCTCATATATTCTTCTTCACCAACAAGCTTCTATTGATCGATTGATTGCGCAAATGTCCCTGTCCATGACATGGACTCCACTCCTCTTTTGGAGAGAATTGTATCTCTATGCTAGATACGTCTGCAGTATAAAACTGTGGATGTCTTCCGCCATTGTCAATACAAACCACTGAAATTATCTGGAACTACACCAGTCACAATATCATGTTGTTCTCTCCTTCAATCCGATCTGCTTTGGCCACCGTTGTCCTCGCTACTTTGGCTGCTTCAGCCGCTCCGGGACTTACCCTCAAGGTTTCTGGTACGTTATCACACATGATATCTACTACCATACACTTAATCGATGCGTTTCAAGGCTCCAACGTCTTCAAGGATGTAGACAACCTCAAAGTCGTCACTACCTTGGTCAATACGGGAGACGAGACTCTCAAACTCTTGAATGACCCCCTCAGTCCGTTGTCAAAGCTCCCAGCTGAGACTTTTGCCATTACGGACGTCTCTGGTGCCCAAGCTTCTTTCACCGGCATCAGGGCTAAATACGTCCCCGCTCAAGCGGCTAAACTAGAAGACGAATCTGCGTTCACCGTTCTCGCTCCCGGGAAGAGCGTGAAGATCACCCATGATCGTAAGCTTTCATCGCATCTCAACCTGCGACATGGCTCATATCATACCAACAGTCTCGACCACATACAATTTCACGAGAACCGGAGAAGGATTATACAAATTTGAAGCTCGCAAACTCTTCTATCGCGTAGATGCCGACAAGAACGCCGTTCCTATTAACGCTACAGTTGAAACCCATACCGCCAGAATTTCCGGCAAGCTAGCTGTCGCTCGACCGTCGCGTCGCCTTGAACGACGTGCTTCCTTTATCGGATGTTCTCCCTTTAGACAGGCTCGGCTTGACCTAGCAGCGTCCGCTGCTCAGACCTATGTTGCAGGTGCCAAGTCGTAAGACCTCCCCTTGTTTTCATCCTCGTCGCTCAAACGTTCAATATCGATACTCACGGTAAATCAGGTATCTAGACACCCACAACACTTCCGCCACGGTCACCAGACGTTACACAACTTGGTTTGGTTTCTTCACCAGTCCGCGGTTCATGACCGTCAGCTCGCACTTCGAACAAATTCATAATGATGTGTTCTCCGCCTACACATACGATTGCACTTGCACCGACCCCGGTACCTTTGCCTATGTTAATCCTAATGAGTAAGAGCCTTTCATTGTTCACTTTAAGCTTAAACTTAATCATGATTTCTACTGTAGGCCTAATGTGGTCACCCTTTGTGGTAAGCCGGGCAGCAGTTCTGGCTCGTGTAGTCCGACATGACATCATTTTTTCTTTTAGGTGCTTTCTGGACCGCCCCCCTCACGGGGACGGACTCGCAGGGTGGAACCCTTGTCCACGAATCATCCCACTTCACCGAAAACGGCGGAACACAGGACTATGCCTATGGCCAACGTAACGCAATGCTACTGGCAGCTCTGCCCATGGCCGTGATGAATGCTGACTCCCATGAATATTTCGCGGAGAATAACCCTTTCCGTGTCTAATTTAGCCGCCAACCCGGCAAATGTATGGTCATTTAGTGCTAATTCAAGGGAATGTGCCTCTGCGCCAATGTGTATCATGAGTAGGACACAGAGTTCATAGGTTTAGACGTGGTTAACGAAACGGGCCATCGGTCAAGCACGCATGAGCCGTGAAGGGTGCTGGCGTATTCGAACGCTATAAACTTCGGGCAACCCAAATCCTCATCGTTGCTCAGGCCCATGTTCTGACGTTGAAAGGTGTCTCCATGTTTGCTCTCTGGTACTTCGCCCTAGCCCCTATAACATGGCGCTCGTGATCTTCGGTCGTCTGACACTGACTTCCAGTCGCCTTTTAAGTTTTCTCTCTGACCACGGGCCGCGACTCTCCATTCATCGCGTACACGATACTGATGATCCTACCCTTCGAACTACCTATTTACCTAGACCTCATGCGCGTCGCTCATGACGCGGACGCGTGACGCGTGGCGGCTCGTCCATTTACCCCCGCAGGCTACAGGCCCCCATGTCGCGTCTCTCGGCCCTCGGTGACGGTGAAGCAGCTCGTGCTCGATGCTCTATACCTCTCAATCGTGATGCATGATGCGTGGGGCTCCCTGACATTGTTTATCGGCAAAGAATTCATGGTTTTCGTTTGGGTGCAGGCGCGAGGTTTTGGTCAATTGCTCATAGACGCATATACATGGTAAGTGCGTTCCTTTGATAATGCAACCCAACCTTGCGGTATTGAGCGATGTCAGGAGCATCTCGATAACGACGAACCAATATCTTCACCAACACCTTCGAGCTTCCAACACCCACATAAGGTCGAGCTAACGTTGCACCTGATGCCCAAATCTGAATTTGTCGTTCAGCTATTGGGTACAAAGCCAAGGAATAATGACGGTGAAAGTAAAAGGCGCTTCAAGTTCCTCAGTCAAGTATCCGGTTTTTTGCTCGGCGTTATCGCATTCAAAACATGCTCTGTTAGCTTGGGGAGTCAAACTCGGAGTAGCTTCCTCCATATCCGATCATCACACCGACGTCCTTCCTCTGGCCCTCGCTCGGGACTTCATGTACTTCTTTTTCACCCACATGAGGTTGTCCTTCTACGGGCTACCTGTGCCGTTTGGGCCAACACCATTCAGCCACCATTATAAACCCATCATGGCCTCTGTTCTCGTCAATCCAAACCTGTAATCACATCAGCTGCGAAACAACCCTTCCTTTCCCTGATTTCGCGCTGTACCCACCTTTTGTCAAGTATCGAGAAATTCATCGCGTCTTGCACTCACCGTTCGTCGTACGCGGCGCACTTCGAGTCGAGCCTTTCTATCACTGTGTATAATTCCGAGCATTAGGAGATGCATTGTGCATATGCTCCATGTAAACGAACTTGAGGTGTTCGTATTTCTTGGAAGCGAACTGGTTGGACTTTCCTTTTGTAATTCACCTGAAGGGGACACTCTTGACGCGGGGAAAGGTGATCAAATGCGACGTCACTTCGCCCCTAGGCAACGGGCAACCGCGTTGATGCGGGCCATCACACAGTGCATCACAGCTTCCAGCCCCATCCCAGAGCCTTCTCTCAACCTACTTCATCCAGTGTCATTGTATTTGTAGGTCGCAAGTTGTGCTTCCCTATTCGAACTCGCACCGATCGTATTGTTATTGTCTAGCGCCTAGCCCTCACTACTCTGACCATGCCTGGGGCGCCGATGAATGCGGCCTCAAAGGTGGTTTCAAGGGCGACCACAGATACACTTCGTATACTTCGGACCACCCTGGTACATGGAATTCCCGTCGAAGTACTCAATATCATCTTCGAGCATACGGCTCAGTTTGAACCAGAACCTCATACGCACTGGCTACCTGTCTCTCAGGTTTGTAGGCGCTGGAGGAATATCGCACTGGATTCCCCTCGCATATGGGGGCAAATCTATGTGCCAACCAATTTGCACCTCGTAGAGCTCTTTCTTGAGCGCTCGAAAGGCTCAGCTTTATCCATCCATTCGATACATGGTGGTGCAACTGAAGAAGAGGTTGCCTTATTGCTTCGTCAATCCTACCGATTGAAGGAAATCAACTTCCGGGTTTGCGAGCCTGAATTCTTGCCAATGTTTTGCGACTTGCAATTCCCCATCCTCGAGTCCCTCGTGCTTGATGCTCGTTGGTACTCACCTGTGGTCGCACACTTCCCATTCACCCCAGAAATTGAAGCGGGGGTTGTTCCTCCACTACGCCATGTCAAGTTATCCCTTTGCTCTTTCGACATCAACATCCCTTTTCTGTCGCACCTTCGCTCCTTGGTCATTCATCACCAAGCAACAGCCTTGGTCCTACCTATGCATGAGGTCCTATCCGCGTTGACAATGATGAAGCATCTAGAATCCTTGGAGCTCGTTAGCATTTTGGGTTTCTTCAAGATCCACGACATCCCACGACACTTCCTCGTTGAACTCCCGGAACTCAGGGCGCTACGCTTGGTATCGGAAAATCCCCTCGTATTTACAATGCTCCAACACCTATCTTGCCCTTCTCTGCTGTCCGTCGTCGTCACTTCGGGCCCTCCACTTCACGGAGGAGTACCATCGTCTGCCCTTGCAGCCGAAATTTCGACAGCTTTCTACTCGCTTATCCCAGGCTCTCCATTTTCATGGCAGATCAAAGCCAATATAACCCTCCATCGTTGGAGCTCTGTGCATACGGTATCAATTCTCCCTTCTTCGACCTCGCCACCCTCAACATTGGAACTGAAGGGCAGAACGGATGACGCCATAGCAATGATGCTACCCACCTATCACGGCCAACCCGGACGACTTACTTTCCTTCGTGCTCTTGACGTCACCCTTGTCAATCAAGACCGCTGGCAAACGGTCGATGTTGGTGTGCTCAGGTCCTTTCTGTGGACATTGGACGTCGAGGAACTTCGAATCAACGACGTCGAAGTCCTGATCGCCATTATACCCGACGCGCCAGCTGATCCGCATCCCGGAATCATCTTGCCATCTCTCAAGCACCTTGATATCGAGCATCTAGGGCGCTTGACGTATTCAAGACGAAAACTTGGGAAACTCAAGCGAGCCTTGGCGTGTCGAAGCCCCGTAAAGGGTGGTATGCTTGAGGTTCTGAGGTTTCGTCACCCCCTTGGGGAAGATTCCTTAGTAAAGTTTAGGTCTGTAGCCCAGAAGCTGGAGTATATTGATGCGAGTCAAGCTTCACAAGAGCTTTGAGCGGTGCAAAATTGGGTTTAGATAAAGCATCAGTGAGTTTAGCTTCCTCTATAGCATAATGAGAAAGTGGATGAATCGTCTTCAACAGAGGTCCAACGGTGGGCGAATCGGAAACTAGTGAAGTATCGCTTAAAGCCCCTGTGGCGGAGAGACGTCCTATTTTGATCAAAGCACGTCGACACGTGGTTACCATCTCTCGGCCTCTTCTGCACAGGAGCTCCCCTATGTCGACCAACAGTGTGCCCACGTGAACCTTGCGCCGACCCCGAACACCCCCCTTCGACCACAACCAATACATCCCATTCAGCCAATTCTCTATCTGAATGTGCCCGATTACACAGTTTCTCGATACCTCGCCGAATATTGAAGAGGTTAGGCAGAAAATAGAGGACTTGCGCAAAGACATTCGCATCCTGGAAAGTTACCGTAACGATCGGCTCCTCTTCGTTTCACGATTGCCCACCGAGGTGCTATCCCTCATCTTCGAATATGTGGCTACATCAAAACCTCGCCAAAAACACTCGACTAGATGGATGATCGTCACCCAGGTCTGTCGTTTGTGGCGAAAGGTCGCCATCGACACCCCTCGACTTTGGGGTACTATCTGCGTCCAGAACAAGGTGGAACTTGCGAAGCTGTTTCTTGAACGTTCAAAAACAGCACCATTGCACATCAAATCGAATCATGAAACTCCGAACCTGGATGTCGCCGCCCTTTGCTTGAGTAACCCCAGTCGACTGAGGACGATCGAGTTGCACTTCTTGTCCCTCAAGTCAGCTAGCTGGGTTCCCCTTTTCAAATCCTTGAAGGCGCCAAGCTTGGAAACCCTGGTCCTGACGTGCCACCACCCCGTACAGCTCGAGCTCGGGGCTGAGGTCGATGCAGATCATGTCCCCCTTCTACGCGATATCGAACTCTATAACTGCTTCTTCAACCTTCAACCTCTGTCTGTCTCCCACATCCGTTCACTAGATATAGAGTATCTACTACTAGGTGCCGTCGCACCTCGCCCGATGCTCGAAGTCATGCTTGCGCTTAGACACATGAAACAACTCGAATCCTTGAGACTCATCAACCTTCTCGAGTTCTCGGGAGATATCCCCCAGGATCTTCACATCGAGCTTCCAAGGCTAAAAACACTAACACTCAAATCCAAAAATCCCCGTGTCATGTTGATGCTCCGGAACTTCACGTGCATCAATATCCTGTCAGTCGTTGTCAACACTTTGGACGCAGTTGAATCTGGTTTCCTGGCCAAGGAGATAGCAAGTTCATTCTACTCCGTCTTGCCAAATACCCCGTCATCAACCTGGCTCAAGCTTGGATGTAACGGCTCAGAACTTGTAACATCCATAATTCTGGGAGCAATCCCGACAAGGCTTTCAACAACTGATCCCGCCAAACTGCCCCCACAGGCGTCACTCCAACTATTCCTACCTATCGACCATACGGCATGTCTTGCGTTCCTATCCGTTTTCCAGGTGCCGAACCTGGATAGCTTGACTCCCAGGGCATCTGTCCGCACGGGTATTGAATTCGGGATTGCGGCTGGCCCAGGTCATATTCCCCCTCTACGTGTCGTTCAAGTTAATGACTACTTCTTTGATCTTCAAACCCCAGTCCTCTCTCATGTCCGTTTTTTGACCGTCTGCAACAGTGCAAAAAGCGACGTGCGTCGCCCGATGCTCGAAGTAATGCTTGCCCTCAGGGACATGAAGCAACTGGAAACTTTGGAGTTCACCGACCTTCTTGAGTTTTCCGAAGATGTCCCAGAGGATCTTCTCATCGAGATTCCTTCGCTGGAACATATAAGACTCATAGCCAGTGATCCTCGTGTCGTATCTATGCTCCGGAGTTTCAGATGCCCCGCCATTCGGTACGTCGTTGCAGATACGACCGACGTCGTCGAATCTGCCGACCTTGCCAAGCACGTAGCCAGTGCATTTCACTCTATCTTCCCGGCTGCTCCATCATCAACCTGGTTGAAGATGAAATGCAACGAATCGACACTTGTGATGACCATATTTTCGGGGCCGGCCTCGGTGATGGGTTCGATGGCTGCTCCCGCCAAACCTCCACAAGCATCAAGGCTACAGCTTTCCATGCCCAACGACTATTCAATGTGTCTTGCGGTCACGTCCGTTTTCTTGGACCGCGCTCCAAAAGTCCTTGAATTTGGTCTGGGTCCAAGCGATCCTGATCGCGAGAGCCTCAACATCTTTATGCGTTCCTTGAACAATGTCGAAAAACTGATTACGCCTTCCGCACAAGATCTACTAGTCGTCATGTCGGACGTTCCGGATGAGACTCAGGTAAATACATCGCAACGCAACACTGTCCTCCCATTTTCGCTGCCATCATTGCGGAACGTCGAAGTTACACAATACGAAGGACTTAGCCAAGGCGATCCAACTCTTGACAACCTTCGAAAGGTGCTCGAGAGGCGTCGTACTATCAATGCTGGGATTGAGGTTCTGAGCATCAGTTCATACTATCCTCGGTCTGAACTGGAAATTTTGAAATCAGAGGTGCAGTCATTGGAGTATTTTCGTAACCGGTAGCGGCTAGCCTCTCTGTAGACTTCTTTGGTGTCTTACACAATAGCTCTCAATCGTCCGCTACCTTTGCTCATATACCACTCCCTACTTGTAAAAACTTCCATACTCGGATGCTGCTCCCCCTAAGAGTATCCCTTGTAATGCCTGGCACGTGGACAATCATCTTTGCATTTGACCAGGTCAAGACTAGGCTGGAAACCAACCTCTATGACGCCCAATTCCTCCTAAACATTAAACCACGACCATCACCTTCACCCAATAATCTACTACAGGCTCAATGTCTCCGATTACACAGTTTCTCGCTACCTTGCCTACCGTTGAGGATGTTAGGCAGAAAATAGAGGCACTACGCGCGGACATTCGTATTCTGGAAGTTTACTGCGATGCCCGGTTCCTCGTTGTTTCGCAACTGCCCACCGAGATCCTGACCATCATCTTTGAACATGTGGCGCTATCCGAACCCGACACAATACGTCACTTATCTGCAAGGCCGTACGCTGGCTGGCTTCCCGTCTCACAAGTCTGTCGGTGGTGGCGAAATGTTGCGGTCAACTCTCCTCGAATCTGGGGCTCCATATACATGAATAGCAAACTTGAGCTCGCTCGACTGTTTCTTGAGCGTTCAAAATCAGCACCATTGCATATCAAATCAAACTATTACACCTACAAACTAGATATCGTCGACCTTTGGTTCAGTCAAGGCCATCGACTCAGGACAATCGAACTGAAGTTCCCGACGCTGGCGGGATGGATGCCTCTTTTTAAAACATTGAAGGCGCCGAACTTGGAAAGTCTGACCCTCAGAATATCTTCCAACATGAATTTCGAATTTGCGACAGAACTTGATGCAGATCACGCTCCGCTTCTACGCGTTGTCGATCTCCATGACTGCTACTTCGACCTTCGAACCTCATACGTATATCAAGTTCGCTCCCTGACCATCAGGTATAACGCGTATGGCAGTGGGCATCGCCCGATGCTTGAAATCATGCTCGCTCTCAAAGAAATGAAGCATCTAGAGTATCTAGAAATTGTCGACCTCCTCACGTTCTCGGATGAAATTCCAAGTGATCTTCTCATCGACCTCCCAAACCTCATGGAACTAAACCTGAAATGCACCGATCCCCGTGTTTTGTTGATGCTCCAGAACCTTGCATGCGCCAACATTCAATCGATTATTGCGGACGCGGCGGAGCCAGTTGCATCTGGCGACCTTGCGAACCGCATAGTCGCCGCATTCCACTCCATCTTGCCAAATACCCCATCGTCAACTCGGTTGAAAGTGTACTACAAGGACTCAGATGATCCAGCGCTTGCAATAATCGTCTCTGTTGAACAAGATGCCGAAACCGAAACCGATACAGAAGTCCCTTCCCCCAAATCCGCACAAATATCGCAACTGAAACTCTCCGGTCCCATGGACTATTCAGCTCACGTCGCACTCATGCCCGCTTTGCTAGAACATCCTCCGAAATCCCTCGACATCTATTTGCGACAAGGCTGGAGTCAGCCACCCGCTTATGATCGCGAAGGACTCTTCGCTTTCATGCGTACCCTGGATTGCGTCGAAGAGCTTATCACGCCTACGGTACAGGACCTGCTAGTCATCATATCGGACGTTCCGAATCAGACTCAAGTGAACGAAGCACGCCGTGGCACCATCCTCCCTTTCTCATTGCCATCCTTGAAGCGTATCGATGTCACGCAGTTCACGCAAAAGGAGCCACGCGATCAAACATTCGACAACCTCCAGAAGGCACTTGAGAGGCGCCGTAACATCGATGCTGGGATCGAAGTATTGCGTTTGAACCCATGGTTTCTTAAGGTTGAGCAGCAAGGGGAGGTTTTGAAGTCGGAGGTCCAGCTGTTGGAGTATTTCAATGACAATTAGGTTGCTCGCAGTAGGATCGTTTTTGTGGTGTACCCCCTTTTACGCCGCCCAATGTCTTCTCCTCTCAACCTCAGCCATCTATCATGCCACGTTCAGAGCTCCTCCTCTGAGTAGACAAACAGGAAGCGCCAATGGGACCAGAGTATCTGCTTCAATATTTTTAGAATCTTGTTCACAGCTTTCAGTAAGCAAAAACCCGAACGGTGCGGGAGAAATTCGCCGAAGGCTGGGTGAACATCTTATAAACCATTTACCGTAGGGAATCGCCCAAGCTCAAGGTTCACAAAACGCAAATGTCACAAACAACATCGGAGTCCGGTCGCTATACTCAAGGTTTCTCTGCCGCTGTCCTCAAATCGCATAGTTCCCGCACTGCGGAGACAGTGGCCTCTTATCTCCTCCCTCACATCAAGCCCACCGATAAGATCCTCGACGTCGGATGCGGTCCTGGAAGTATCACGATTACACTCGCGCCTTACGTCCCACAAGGCAGCATAATCGGCGTCGATTACTCAAAAGAAGTCGTCGATATCGCAACAAAATCCATACCCGAAGCACAGCAACATAATTGCTCCTTCGCCACCGGTGATATCTACCAACTCGCGTTCCCAGATAACTCGTTCGACGTTGTCCACGCCCACCAAGTGCTGATCCACATCCCCGATCCAGTGAAGGCGTTGAAGGAGATGCGTAGGGTGTGTAAACCTGGAGGGCTGATCGCGTGTCGTGAAGGGGATTGGGAGTCTTTGATGATCTACCCCGGGTCACCGATAATATCCAAGTGGAAAGGCATCGCTGCGCAGGTCTTTAGGAACGCAGGGAGCGAGCCAGATGCTGGGAGACGGCTGGCTCATTGGGCTATCGAGGCGGGGTTCGAGGAAGACAATATTTCGTACTCTATGGGGAGTTTGACGTACTCTGGGAAGGAAGCGGTAGGTTGGTGGGGTGAGAGTATGGCGAAGAGGTATAGCGAGGGCGAATGGAAGGGTAAAGTGCTGGAACAAGGTTTGGCCAGAGAAGACGATGTTGCTGAGATCGGCGAGGCGTTCTTGAACTGGTCGTCTACTCCTGGTGCAATTTACTCTATCGCATGTGGGCAGATTGTGTGCAAAAAGTAAAACTGGTAGATACAAAGGATAGAAAGATCGGACGGAATAATTTGCTACTCCTATCTCCTAATACTCCTATCGTTCTTGGGATCCTTCCTCAAGTCTTCGTGTCGTGGCCGTAACCAGAAGACAGAGGACCTCTGGACCGCGAGGCTCGCTAGCTCTGAGTAGTTTTGGCTAATGAGCTCGGTGATAATTTCCTTCGAGGTCTCCATTTAACATCACTTACCTCCGTGAAATAATTAAGAGAAAAATGGATTTTAGAGTTAACGTTGCTCTTCTACATCGAGCCCTCGGCGTAGCCGTAAGCGGCGGTTTATTTCGAGATAGACCATTTACGTGCTTTTAATGTTGTTATGAACCACCAGTGTCGATGATGAGGTTTTCACCGGTTGGGTTTCCAGCTAGAACCAAACTTATCAACATCGCCCGGAAGCTTGCTACAAGTCCGAGGCTACAGCTTTTGGTTGTTGGATCATGTAAATACTACGTAGGTATTCTTGAAAGGCTACTCGGTTACTCGGGTTCGTCAGTGGTGTGTCATCGATTCATCGACGAAGGCAGTGGTTTCGCTTTCATGTGTGCTGCCGGCCCGGGTCGATTCCACCAAACGATGCCAATGACGACTTGATCGGTTCTGTCATCGTCCACGCGTGCTATGCTGTCACTTCTGTCAAACTTCAACTTGTCAGGAAGGTAAATCACCGGTCTCGTCAAAGGCCACCGGAGAGTCGAGACACAGCAGTGGCATGACACTTGTTTCTAATGCCTCGGCATCAATGGATGGTAAACATATCTGCTGTGATTTTTAGAAGAGGTACATTCGAGGAATGTTGTTTAACTAAGGGCTCTAGTTGACTACTAGATCGATACCATGTCGGTCTGGATTCTCGAGCAAAATGCCCACGTCTTGAACAGCGGGTTATAGTACGAGGGACGGAACTATAATGGTCGAGTTCTCAGACAGGGCAATGCGATGATGTGATGTGAAGCAGAAGCTAGGTTAACGCCAGCTCATTCTTCGAACAAGTTCATTCAACACGCAAACTTCAAGTAGCGGGGCATAGCGTGAGGCACGGAGCTATAAACGTCGAATTCTCCGTAGGCGCTGACGAGAAGCTCGTGGGGTTGGAAGGAAAATAGCACGATGCGATGATGGGAAGTCGGAAAGTCTCATGTGGGAGTTGGACCACATGCACTAGGAGTCCAAGCGATGCAGACGGGAGCCGTAGAATTTGAAGCAACAACCTCGGTCTACCCAACGGGAACTGGTCTTCCGGTACACGGCCAAAATGATTGCGAGCCACTCCACCCGGTAATGGCCAAGTGAGGTCAGGATGTAGAGTATGTATGGGAAGTCGTCATCCGTCGGATAGCCATGCACCTCGAGCAACCTATGATTTGTTTGATTCTCCGCCGGTGAAGCACATCATCAAGAGATGATCGGAGGCTTGAGCACTGAGTATTTGCCTGCGGATGATTGCTTACCTGTCTACGAACTTTTGGGTCAAACCCCCTGGATCTTGGGGATGAGTTTACGTGCTCACCGGTATTGGAAAAAGCAAAGGGGGCTGGAGATTCCTTCGCAGGAACTTGTCTTCCGATCTACAGCCATTCGCTCGCGAAGCAAGACATCATTTGGCCATGCCCCCTCACCCTGTACATGCGCCAACCACCTATTAATAGGGTTGGCAAGGCGTTTTTATCACGTTATGTCGGACTCATAGATTTTCCCGAGGGCACGAGACAAGCCTCCGATGAGTCAAGGACAGATTTTCGAGCTCCCGGAGGCATCTTGAATCTGTTGAACACAGCGGTGGTTACGTCGATCATGAAAGACAAAACTAGGAAGCCAGAGGGTGATGTCGCCGCTCACGCCAGGATTCTCGGTGGCAGAGCATCAAGAGACGGTGATTCTGAGAAAGTGGGATAACACGAGCCAGGATCTGATATGAAATGGAGCAGGACACAGGACACTTATGAAGCTGAAGAGTGGCTTTCGGGGTCCAGAGAATTTGAAGAGTGCAGGAGAGTCAGAGATCGCAGTCGAGTTAAAGTTGAAAGGAACATTGTACGGCCTGCACAAAGAGATCTGGTTTCTGATTGGGCGATGAGTTTGTTTGTCTGGAGGTTGTGGTGCAAACACGATGACCGTCAATACAAAGTCCACGAGGCAACCGAGCGACCTCTACTTGCACGCGACCGAGGAACCCCTACCAGGTCTCCAACATCCGATCCATGTCGTCTGTACGCCATCCCTTCTGTCGACATGCATACACACGCCCTCACATGCCCATGGAGACATCGAGTTCGCTAAAGAACGTGGTGAGTTCCATGCGCGATTCCTCCTCTCTGTCGAACTCACCTTGCACACGGCAACACGTCTGCATCTTCCTGCATACACCTCCAACCTCCTCCATCCATCACGAGCACCAGCACATCCCCACCCTCTCTGAACACCTCTAACGCACGCTCAGCACTCGATCCAAGTCCATCAAAGACAAAACTCACCCACGCTTCCCCTTTAAGATTCCAACCGAACGACGCACCCAATACCAAGACCAGCCTGCCGCAAACTTCTCCAAAGATAGCCTCTATGCGTTCGAAGATGGAGACATAGGTGTTGGACATCGGTCGTGGTGGGAGCATCTAGACACTGTCATCGTGCGGTGGGTAAGTATCCATTTGTTCAGCGTACTAGATCTTTACACGGCGGTATCTACTCACATATATGTTCTATATACCCCCAATACACTTTTCCTCCCCATCATTTCCACCCGTCCCGAGTACTTGGGCCCTGTCAGATCAACTCATGTCAGCATCGTTATCAAGTGCGCACACACGACGTACCACCAAGGTATATATATGCTTCCTTCGCAAGTGGCAGCATCAAGTTCCTGTCGAGCCTAGGGAAATGAAACATGAAACATGGTTATTCTTGAGTACACACCCTACTCGAAGAGACTCACCTAGTACATACAATCCATACAGCCGACCATCGTTCGTAGAGCGCTTATCTCCAATTCCGTTGGTTTCGACAATTTCGAACATAGAGGGTCGATCGCGAGGGAATGCCGCCTTCTCCTCCCAGCCTCTCGCAGACTAGGGAGCACTCGGCCCCAATGCATACGAGGTCGGGGTTGTGGTTCGATTTGGCCAGCGGTCCGCCGTTGTCTGCGTGTCCGAAGATTTTGGTCAGTTCGTGAGGTCAGTCCTCAATAACACCTGGACAACCCATGTCAGACCCTAATAACCAACATTCACAAATACTTCGATGACTTACCTTCATCGGCTAATGCGATCCCTCGTGGCCCCATCAACATGGCACCCACGAAACATCTAACCAAGAATCCGATAATTCGTGAGCTCAGCCATCTTCAATCGCAGCACGTTCAATCAACTCACCATATAGTCGTCATAGATACTTACTAGCTGCCCTTCCAGATCAATCTCCCGGCGCTCCCTGGTCGACTCTTTTCGCTCGTTTGAGATTTTCGACTCGAGGGGAAAGGACATGGCTCCGATGTTTTTCTTTTTCTTTTCGAAAACACAACGCAGCACTTCGTCAGCACGACCAGAGCCTCCCCATGGGTCCACTATCACGTCTATACGTCGATCGTATGGCGTGGTTTCGATGCGGATTCGGAAAAATCAAGATTTCGGGTCGATGGAGGCGGACACGACAAGAAGCCTACAACATCATTTCAGCATCTCTTCAACACGCGGAAAGTTGACGATACGACGTACCTTTATGGGCGCACAACGTCCAAGCCGAACGGATAAGATCGAAGCGAGAAAATGAAAGACCTACAACAGTAGGTGGGGAAACAAGAAATCAAAGATTCGTGAGTATGTTGAGTCGCAACAGATGCAGAAACAACTCACATACTTTCCGCGTAGGCTGGACAGTCATACCCCCGGCGTTCCCCGACGTTTCCACCAAATTTTCAAGGTTCGTCCAAGGAGGACAGTTCATGGTCGAAATCTCGCAATAATCTCATTCCGATCTCTTCGCAAACTCAGCGCCACGTGCGCAGGGGATGTAGGAACTCGGCGACCCAGTTCGATTCGTCCAGCGATTGGGTGTTGGTGGGGTATCCGAGAATATGTGGTTGGTCGGTCGGGGAGGAATACGATTGGTGACATCTAGATAGGGCGCGTCAGGGCTACTTCGAACGTACCAGGACGTGTGTGGATGACGTACCTCGAAGGGACAACAAGAACCTAACCGATCCGTTCAGTTCCGGATGCGCAAACAAAGATTCTGGTCGTGGAGACGAGCATGCATGAAGTTGCCGAAATCTTGCCTGGCCATCTCGTAAACTCGGGCATGTGTGACGAATGGATGTGGGAACTCGGGGATATAGTTCGACTTGGGCAGCGTATCGGCGTTCTTGGGTTATGCAAGGTTTTGTAACGGGTCAGCAAGAGAATCAGAGGTAAAGTCCTAATTTCGCTTGTCAGGGCTCCGTGCATGGTTCTGAATGAAGTATAGATGACGTACTCATATGGGAGGATGCTTATCGAACCGCTATGCCGACTTTCGAGCGGGGGGGAATCAAGATTCTAATTTCTGCTCAGGAGGGAGAGGAAAAAATGAAAATGACGATGAGTGCGTGCAATCATCAATGAATCAGCTCAGTCACACTCACATTGACGATCTAATCAAGGTTAGATCACGTACCCTACGTTGTGGACCTTGAATTCGACGATCTTTGGAAATCCCGGCTCGGGGAAGTGGGTTCATTGTGTCCGAATTTTTGAGATCGAAAGCCAGCCTTTTGTGAACTCGATCAAGACTGAGCCAATGGCGTATGAACATGGGAACGTACCTATTTTTCTACGGACGTTGCGAGCTCCTGGAGAAATTCGAATTTTTCCAGATCGGGCGTCGGGAAATATTGATCTACAAAGCGCAATTCGACAGTCAGTCTTTCATCAACTTGGGTAAAGATGGGTGTATGACGTACCTTTAAGGGTTGCGTGGTTTTCTCCGAGCGCGTTGACTCGGTATGGGGCAACGACGGATTTCGTCACGGGGAGAAGAGCCCGGGTAGTAGCGCCAAGACCCATCGTACCCTTTCGCAAACTCGGTAGAAGACGGTCCAATAGTGCATGAGTCCGGGGATATAAGTATTTTCTGCCAGCGTAACAAACTGGAATAGGATTTCTGCGATTTGTGGGGTACCGGTAAGTTTCGGGTGTTTTCGCAATACAAGACTTGCTGCTCACCTCAACCACTTGTAGCTTTCGAATCACATCGATAAGTGACGTACGCGCGAGCTGTCAGTGTGTACTTCAGGTTCTGTGACGCTCTGTGGATTTTATCGCGAGATTTCGGGGAAGGAGGGGGAAAGAGCAAGATAAGGGATTGGTGAGTCATATGATCATCTAACCGATATGGAGAGACTTACTTATCAGTCTGAATCGTCCAGGAACCGTTTCATGTTGATTGAGGTTTGTACGGCCGAGGTTCTTCGTGGTTTGGTTTGAGTATGAGTGTAGGAACTTGAAGGTCAACGCGATCACTCACCGGAATGTTCCTGGATATGGCAAGACCCCTTCCTTCGACTCATCCCTGAGCCGAATGTCACTGCCTAATCGCCTACGGCGCCTGGATAGGGAGTGTAGGCAGATGGGGATGAGTCGGTGTATTCAAGCCCGGCCCATTTCTGAGGTCTCGGCAGCTGGAGCCCTGGAAGCAAAGTGAGTGAGCTTGTATCAAATAGACAATGAGGGTGTTACTCACCGCGAGGAGGAAGTGTAGGCAGATGGGGATGAGTGAGTAAGTGTATTCGAGGCCGTTGGTGGGATCATCATCAGGTACAATGATCCTAGTCTAGTAAGGGTGGCGACGAACAAGCAAGTGAGTAATTCGATGACGTCTATAGTTGAACGGAGGTTACTTACGAAATGGTTTAAGCGGAGCGAACACGATCGGTCGGCTCGCTTAGAGGACAATGGCGAAGCGAGGGCGGAGGGGATGAGGTCATCCCTGGTCTAGCCACGGTCCGCGACGCCCACGCACTCCTCGTCGCTGCCGAGGACGACGACAACAACAACCTTGTCTAGATGGACTAGCTAGCAGCAAGCCCAAGTAGTTAGTATGTATAGAGCAAGTGACGAAAAAAGGTATAATTGTGCTTACCACCGAAAATTACATTTACAAGTCTTGATGTGCCTGTAAGATTCGGATGGTCAATTAAAGAGTCGAGTAAATCAAAGGTAAATAAGAAATTGGGGGGCTTACGAAGTCTAGTAGGCTCGGAAATTTGGTGTGGCAAGGTGACGTCTAGAAAAGTTCAAGGTCAGAGGTCAATATTTCAATGCGAATGGGTCACTTGCATTGAACGGAAGAGAAATGCGCAAGAAATGCGCGTTGAGTATGATAGTCAAGTTGCTATTGAAAAGGGTCAGTAATTGGTCGTGAAGGATGATTATTCGCGCTTACCAAAAATCATGGTGATGGCGTTGGGATGGTAAGTTTGCGTCTAAGATCACAGTCAATGTGGAGACGAGGAATTGGGTTTTGAATGTTGACTTGCCTAATTTTGAAATCTACGAAACTAGACACTAGAGAAAATAAGAAAGGGTCAGTAAATGAATACATGGGATGGTCAATGGCAAGGGCTTACTAGCGACTAGGGTTGACCATGTCGGTGACACGGAGTCGAGACGAGGGATGGGCAGGGGCGAATGACTCTCACCGAATGAGGTCGAGGGGGAGAGAGACCAGAGAGGAGAGAAGGAGAGAAGAGAAGATGGGAGAGAGAGAAGATGGAGAACTTGAAGTGAAAGTGGCCCAGTATTTATAGAAAAATGGTGCGGACGGTGTATTCGTGCGTTTCCGAGTAAACGGCCTATTGGAAGTCGCAGAAAATTTTGTGGCAGGGTGCAATTTCGGCTAAGAGCTAAGCGAAGGGTCCTAGCGCCGAGGACCCACAGCCTAGTGAGCCAAGTGCCCGCTTGAACCGAAGGAACGAGATGAATAGTACGAGGAGGAGAGGGTTCTCTCTCGTCATTCCCTGTTGTCCCTGTTCCCGTTCTGCTGGCAGTCGTCGACTGGTCCACGTTTGAAGGGTTTTATGGGCGCCTATCCATGCAGCTGGTGCATGGGCTGGACGATGAGGAGGGTAGATTTAATGAAGAACGATGAGGAGGAGGATGAATAGGAGGGATACAGGAGGGATTTGACTCGGACAAAATTTCTTCGTGCAGTCGAAACTTCGCAGCGGACTCTCTCTTTGCATGTCTCAGCGGTACATATGCATGCCTAATTCCATTTGATACCATATCGTACACTGGAATCGACGAGGGGGAGGTGGGACCGAATTCTTAGTGAACCCTGACGTGTGGACCCCTGAGGGACTTGGGCGGCGCTTCCCTAACGGACTCGGACTTTGAACTTGCTCCCTCTCCTCACCACCACCACCATCGTTCCGCCGCTCCTGCCTACCCTGTTCGCCACGGCACGTTCAAGCAAACAAAGTATATATTGGGGTGTCTTTGTCTTTTCTCTGAATTTTCCCCGCCCACCATTTCCTTCGTATCTCATTTTTCCTTTGCACAGCTTCGTCCGCGATCCCCACGTCCTCTCGCTTGTGTCTTGTATGGTCCTCTTGCCTTTATGGAGGATTTGCGGCTGATGCGAAGCCGAAGGACTCGACATTCTCGTATTTTGGTTGGATTCTACTTTTGGAACTGGTAAGTGCCTTGTTTCTCTCGCTTTTAGTACCGGAGCTGATCAACAATGTCTATACAGAAATGCTCCATTTTATCGGTATCAAGGTCTCCTCCGTGTCCCTCCACCCGGCTCCCGGAACAAAAGTCAAGCGGAAGTCCTCAATTTTGAAGTCGAGAAATTGAATCCCCCCACTCAAAACGACCGTCTACGCCGTGCTCGGTTTATTACCAATTGAACGGTGAGCATTCTGAATTCTCCCTTGATTTCATTCGCTCATAAACGATGTTTATACAGAAATTCGCCATTTTACCGGTACCCCGCGGCGCCTCAAACCAATGGACTCGACGTTGTCCCTCTTACTGTGCTGACAAACGATATCTGTATAGATTTGCTCCATTTTATCGCCCCCGGCGGATCCCTACGCACCACTTTGGACGCTCCCTCGACACCACGAATTCGGATTTACCGAAACGACGATATATATATGGATCGACGCCATTTTATCGGGGTCACGGTGCGTGTATGTTTTCTGTTTATATCACTTGGTCCCTTATACTTTGTTGGTAGAACCTGGTCTCGGGACGCTTTCTCAACCTCTTCAATGAATTTGAATCGCACACAGCTGTTTTGGTGCTGGGAACAATGATGTATGGACAGATCGACGCCATTTTATCGGGGTCTAAGTCAAGACACTTCGAAGGGTATCATATACTTGGTCAAGTCCACTTTCTCGGCGTCTTCCTTTCGCGACCTCCGCAACTATCCTGGCTCGGTTCCTTCTACTTCGCCCACCTCTCGCGGCACTCAAAGTCCTCTCAGGCCGAATTCCCTCGAATCAAGTTCATTTAGTTGCGTCCTCCGGCACGTCTTGCGGTGATTTTAGATTGCTGTACGTTTAACTTTGACCAGTCTGCTGCCCATCCCTTATGGTACCAATGGACTCGATGTTTTCATGTAGTTCTAGTCTTGTGTTTCTCCTCGAGTGTTGGCCGAATTCAAGTCAATACACAAATGCTTGCGTGTCTACAGTGATGGACTTGATGTTTTGGCCGTTGATAAATTACGTAGTTGAAGCGTAGGGCTATCCTGAATGAAAATATTTTCTTCACAATGGCAAGGGTTGCAAGTGATCGACGGAGGTGGAGTAAGAGATGAAGCGACGGAGGCGAAGAAGACAAGGGCAGAGGGGAGAAATTTTACTAGAGGTCTGTGCGCAAATGACGTGGCTAGGTGTATATAAGGAGGGTGGTTGGGTGGGCAGATCCCCAACTACTCTCCTCGTACTGCCGTGTTGCTGTCCCCCTGTCCCCCCACCGTGTATCCACCACCATGTATTGTCGTCGATACTCGTAGTCTACTCATGTAATTAGCTAGTAGGAGGCCGGCATGGTGCTGGTCTCCATCTTAAATGAAAAAGGGATGAGCGCTACGCACCTATCAAAAACCCTTGAATTACGTTTCTAACAAGTAGCC
>BEWF01000698.1:0-39918 GCA_002583695.1 Pleurotus salmoneostramineus | reverse complement strand
TCAGACCAGCCTCTTCGGCATTTGGCAAACTCTGAGACATGGGTGTTAGGCAAAACATAGCCAAACGAATTGGAGACATCTGCTTAATATAAGAGTAATAATATGAAGTCCTTCAGCGCTTCAGCGCTTCCGCTTCTCCTTCTGCTCGAGCACGTGGGCGCAGCACTTGCAGTGACCAGTCCCACTGACAACAGCTTCAAAGCTGTGAACTATTTGGTATGGACTTTCTGGGGAACAAAAACGCTCTTTGTATGGGTCGAACTTCTCTCTTGGACTCACCACGACGAAACGACGAATTGAAGTGAGATAGTACTGAACGTCGGAAACAACCACCCACAAGTTGAGGTCAGTCCTTCCGCCAAAAGGCTGTTGGTCCACACACAGCGTTACTTACAGCTGAATGACTCGTGGTGAATTTCAGACACAATTTGATTCCGCTGTCCGATCGCCATGCCGCCAATACCGAGCCTTGACGAGGGGAGCTTCACCCTAGACGTCTCCGGGATCGTCGGTTTTCTGGGTGGAGATGAGGCGATATCAGCAACCGAGAGTGTTCATTTCTACGAGCACCGGAAATACCTGGGATTCTATAATACCCCGGGATCGTACAAAGTGGCCAAGCACTATGGCAAGTTGGCACGGGGACAAGTTTGGGATGCTTTGTATCCAGGTGTCAACGAAGAACCTGCTGCGTTCCTCAAGTTGGATGGCAAAAGTGGCCCTAGCTATCGGGGTATCATGTCGGGCACCGCGATCTCCGACATTGGCCATGTTGGACATGTCTTCGAGCAGCTCTGCGACGACTTGCCCGTGCAACATTCAACCCAAAAAGCACCGGTCAACCCCATCTCCGTTACGGTCGTTGACTTGCGGGAAGTCCGGAAAGATGCCCCCAATCGAGTTTCAATCAGCTATCCAGCGACATTTACTTCTTCCCCGTGGAGATACATTGTCGCATTTCTTACCTGCGTCTTGAACTTGGCGATCTGCATATTATCCGCTCTTTGCGATGAATGGTTCGCCTTCTCACTGATCCTCCTGGGCATCATCTGCAATGGGCTCGCATGCTTCCTCATTGGTTCAGCAAGAATATACCTGAAGTATCACAAACCCTCGCAGCATTCTCCACTCGGAAACGGCATCATCGCGGAGAAGAAACACTTCATCGTGTTGACGGGCTCGGAAGAAGCGGTCAATCAAATTGTGAAGGGGAGTTTCGAAGTCGACTTCGGCAGCGATGCTTCATACAGCAGGATCGGGTTCAGCGCAGTCGCCCTGACCATACAATTCCTCGCGCAGCTCTTCCTTGCCCCACAATGTGGCCTCCTCGGCCAGATCCTCCTCCTTGCGACACTAGCCATATCATGGCTGAACAACGCATGCTTGTCAAGTATCGACAAAGAAAGCTTACAAAAGAACATTCTGAAGAAGCACCTCCCCCTCCATGACGACATTGGGCACAAGTTTGTAATGGGGTCTCGCACGGAGGCTGTGGTGTTTGCCATGCTGTGTGCACTCCCCATTGAAACATTGTCCGATGTCAAAGAAAGAGAGGCGTGTGTCCGAGGGGTCTTGCAGTCCATGCTCCCCACCAGCACGACGGTTTGGAACCAATGGACAGATCTAGTTGTCGCACGCGTCAATCGAATTCATGCTGCGAAGGAGGCATCGATCAACAAACCTGTTGGGGGTGGCTTACTCCAGGACCTACTCGAAAAGGTAGACCTGGCTTTCGAGGCGTTTGAGGCATACAAGCGTGGAGGGAAAGAGACCGATACCCTGAAGAGGAAATCGGTGTCCACAAGTTTTTCACGATGACATTTTGTTTGCATTTTGTAACTTGTTGACTCTCGGAACAACTTTGGATAATTTCTGTAATACTGACTACACCTTGGTTTCCCATAATAATAATATTGCGATGAAACACGCCTATAAGCGTAGGGTTTCGTGCATCAAGTATGCTTTATGGAAGGGGCCCAGCGTCAATGTCAAAGTCAAGCACCTCACGCAAATGGTGAGGACCACTGCGAAGCGTAGCTATGCGAAATGAGGGAAATACGATGGTGTGTCGAGGTTGGGGCAAAGAAAATCATGGTGCGCAAGACTTTTGCGAGCGTCTTGCAAGAATCTTGGATTCAATTTTTAGTACGGTACGTATGCATGCGAGTCCGTCAGGATTCGAGAAGGAACAGAGAGTCTATTCTTGTCGCTTGAAAAACAAAAACTTCGCAGCCTGTAGATCAAAGGGTGCATGCTCTTCGTGAGGCTGAGCCAGGTGCTGTGGTCGATCGCTTCCCGTACTTGCAGCTTGCTGGAACATACGACTGGCGTCAAAGAAGACATACTTAACGCAGGATGAGAACACGCAGATCCCCTACGATAACACCAACTGCTCCACGGCAGCCTACATCTGTTCGGACACCAAAGGTGAGAGAGGTTTCCTCAGTGATTGCATTGCAGATGGCTCACAGATAGACTTCAGTGATTCTGCGCAATGCCTCCGATTCCACAGCTTGACAACAACGGCCAGGTCAAGCTCGATGTATCTGGAATCGTCGGTTTCCTCGGAGGGGACGAAGCCATCTCAGCGATGGAGAGTGTCCACTTCTACAAATACCGAAGATTTTTGGGATTCTACAACACACCTGGATCGTACAAGGTGGCCAAGCACTACGGGCGATTGGCCAGAGGGTACCTGTGGGATGCCCTGTATCCCGGCGTCAACGACGATCCAGCCAAGTTCCTCAAGTTGGACGGCGAGAACGGTCCTGACTATCGAGGCATTGTGTCGGGGACGGTAATGCCTAAGACGGGGCATATTGGGCACATCTTTGCCGAGATCTGTAAGGATAAGGCGAAGGAGGACCAGAGAAACCAACAGCAAGCCGACGATCAACGACGAAGCCAGCAAGATTCCGCACGCTTGCAAGGACAAAGTCAAAACGCGGACGAAATCAAGGAGACTAGAAAAAAAGGATTCTTGGTTTCAATAGTCGATTTCCAATCCGCGGACCGTGACCAGACAAAGGACCAACCTCCGACAGGAACGTCGGGAACGCGTGACGCAGCTCTAGCTACCGCGAAAAAGACCCGGGTTGGTGCATGGACATGTGGGCTAGCCAGCATATTCAAACGCATCGTTAACCCTAACTATGTAGCTTTAACTGGCGGCAAGTTGCTCAGAAACTCGGAGGCGAGTGATCCCAACTTGGTCACAATCCCGCACGCCGCGACGTTCCACACAGCACCTTGGAGATATATCATTGGCTTCGCGACATGTATCCTGAATGTTGGGCTCTGTGTAACGTGTGGCATCTTTCGGGATTGGTATGCTTTCGGGCTGATTCTTTGGGGCATACTAGCCAACGGGTTGGCGTGCTTCATCATAGGATCGGCCAAAATCAGATTGGATCACCACAAACCGTCACCAAACTCACCTCCTGGAAACGGTGTGATGAGTGGTCACAATCACTTCATCGTGCTCCGGGGAAAAGAGGAGGAGATCAACCACATCGTGAAGGGAAATTTCAAGGTTGATTTGGGCGGCGATGCTTCGTACAACCAAATTGGCATCAGCGCAGCCCTTTTGACTCTCCAATTCCTTGCGCAACTGTTCGTTACACCCCAAGCTAGTCTGTTTGGTCAATTCCTCTTCCTCGCATCGCTTGCCATCTCTTGGTTGAACAATGCCTGCTTGTCGGGGATTGACAAAGAAAGCTTCCAAAAAAGGATATTGGAGGAGGCCTTGCCGCTTTCGGAGCACTGGGTGAAAACCCGTAGGTTCGAAAAGAGGACCGAAGCGGCCGTCTTCGCAGTCTTAAGTGGATTTCCGCGAACGAATGACCAGGCAGACGCAAATAGCGGAGACGAAGTTGGGGGGATAAGAAATGTGACAGTCGAAGACGAAGGCATGAGGAACGCAAAGGCCGCCCAGGAGAAGACCATCGAGGAGAAGAACAAAAGGTATATCAGCCATTTTCTGAGCAGTACGCTTCCAACGGGTACGGTGGTTTGGGAAACCTGGAACAACATGGTTACAGACGAGGTTTTCAAACTTGTGGTAAAGAAAGCTGATGCTCATCGTCTCATGGAGGCGGAGGTCCAGGTTACATTGAACGCCGACGAAGAAAAATTGTTGAAGGAATTGCTTGGAAATGCGAAGCGTGCGATGGACGAGTACCTACAAGTACATACCTAGAGTACTCCTTGTAGGGACAGGCTCAGACTGCCATGATACTGAAGAGGAGAGTTGACAGGAGTTGACGTTGACGTTGAGCGCTTGAGCGCTAGGACGCGTGGCTGTGCAAAATTTTGAGCCTTCTCATTCCAATGTCAGACACCGACGAAAGTGCAGACGAGCTTGCCCCAGAATGGAATGGACTATCACAAAAAACTCAAAACCTGAACGAGCAGTCTGCACACGGAGCAAAGAAGCCTCCAGCGGGAGAAGAGCTACGCGCTATCAAGGATGCTACGGACTTGTTCAGATCGAGCTCCTTCAAACTTCAGGTAAAGTCGCGATATTTCCCCCTTTGAAGCCATCGGACTAAATGAGGACAGTAGATTGATGCACTTCTTCCCAATGTGCGACCTAAATCATCACGAAAGCCCCCCTTAGACCGATTCCTCCATGCTTTGCATACTTGCATTATGTCGCTTCCACCCATTGCCCCCGAGCACCCTCTGGCGGCCGCTCGGAAACTGACAAAGAAGGGGATTGCTGTGCCCTATAGTGTACCTCAGCCTACCGAGGAAACGAATTGGAAGGTCGCTTTCGAGAAACCAAACGAAATCAACGTAACAGGAAGTTGGGCGAATAGCATCAGTGTCAAGGGCAAGGACGGTGTGCCGTTTGGAGTAGACATAGCCTTGGAGATGCCTAATGTGAGTGCCTGCTTCAGAGTGTGAGTGTCAAGTTCTCTTATCACTCGGACAGAGCCTATTTCAAGAAAAGGATTATATGAACGGTCGATTCTTCCACAAACGGGCATTTTACCTAGCTGCCCTCGCGGCGGGTCTGACCGCAAAGAAAAGCGGGCTGGACGTTTCCGTGTCCTACGAATCTGTTGGAAACGATCCACGCCTTACGAAACTGGTCTTAGTGCCGAATAAAGGTGATTCCTTCCCTCTCAACAGCCTAATATCGAGACCGAAATATCTTTCTAGATGACTCCCCCAATGACTTCTCGAAACTGAACGCCCGAGTCTACATCATCCCAACTCTTTCACTTCAGTCACCGATCCCATTGCACCGGCTATCACCCTCACATTCGAATATAAGATTTAACTCCTCTAGTGGAGATGATGGGCCATCTGACCCATCGCCAACACCTCTTTACAACACAGCGTTGCTGAGTTGTATGACCCCGAGACCATATCTCTTGCTTACCCATGCACTCACTCAAATTCCTGCTTTCAATGACGCCGTCGCTTTACTCAGAATATGGGCCAATCAAAGGGGATATGGTCCTGGGACGAAACCTAGCGTCAGAGGGTTCCAGAACAAGGGGTGTTGGTGGTCGTTCGTTTTGAGCGTTGTCATGAACGGTGAAGAACCCATTCAAGGTAGCAAATTCACGAATCAGAAACCTCTTGGGAAGGGATTGAGCTCTTACCAGCTTTTCAAAGCTGGCCTAGACTTTATCGGTACGGTTCCGCTTTGTGTATAATCGATGCGGGGGTTGCTCAACGTGTCCGCAGCTAAACATGACCTCGAAGCTTCGCCGGTGTTCCTTAAAACCAAGGATGGCCACAAGTTTGGGCCAGACGAGTATGCTGACAACCATTCCGCTGTCTTCGTCGACGGTACCTCTTTGGTAAACTTGTTGGCTGACATCCCTCTAGGCTCGCTGCGACTAGTAAGAAATTTTATCCTGCCTTTCATCTCATCCAGCTCATTTGATAACGTAGCTCCGTTACGATGCCCAACGGACCCTCGAAATACTCGACCATTCCCCCTTGGAGAGCGATCCGTTCACAGAGGTTTTCCTCAAAGATCAGCGTGATGCTATGGCACGTTGTGACGTTGTCCTACGGTGAGCTGTTACCTTTAATTCATCCAACACTGCTAAAACGAGCCCAGGGTCGATATATCGTCAGCGAAATACCGGAAAGAATCTGTGGCTATGAACCTAGACCATGGATCCTCTACAAGTGCACTCCTAGCCTCTATGGACGCTGTCATCCGCGAAGCTCTAGGGAATCGTTGCAAGGCCTCTGCGATCCTTCATCCATCATCTTCTTCCCGTCCACTCACCCAGGCCGTTCCCGCCACATCTGAACTTACTCACATCCTCATTGCACTGGTGTTCGACTCTCAACATGCTTTCCGCCTCGTTGATCACGGCCCAGCAGCAGATGAATCTGATACATCGGTCGTTGAACGTTTCCGGGAGTTCTGGGGCGACAAAGCTGAACTCCGGCGATTCAAAGATGGACGTATCGTGGAGAGTGTAGTTTGGGACATCCAGACTCCCGAAGAGCGGTCTCAAATTCCCGCGATGATAGTTCAACATGTCCTCAAACTTCATTTTGGTGTCCGCGGAGACCAATTGCAGACCTGGCAGAAACCTTTCGATGCTTTGCTGAAACTGCCTCCATCGATTTCTTCTGTTTATCAACAAGCGGGCGTTGCTGCTGGTTTCAAGGGTGCTCTAGCTGCTTTTGACCAGGTCGTCCGGAGTATCAAAGCTCTAGATGACAAACTTCCCCTCTCGATCCTCAACATCAGCCCGAGCTCGTCTTTCCTCCGCTACACAAGTGTCTTCGCACCTGTCCCCCTCCCATCTTCAATATCCCCCCTCCTTCCACCTTCAGCACGATGTCTACCCCACCTTGAATTTATCATCGAATTCGAAAAATCGACGAGGTGGCCAGACGATCTTTCTGCTATCCAAAAGATCAAGCTCGCCTTCTTCGAGCGTATCGCTACTGCGCTTATGGCCTCAGTGGCCGGGCTTTCCGCCAATGTTGTTGTTGGCGACAGCCCAACTGACTCAGATATCCAGGACAAAGCAAGACTGGAGTTAATCACGAAGGACGGCTGGGCTTTTTCTGCTCGGATATGGCACGAACGAGAAACAGAGTTGCTTGATCGAGTTTTGGATAACAAACCCTTGCTTCCGCATGTTGCCGCTGCCACCCCCAATTACAAGCCGCCCACGGGCAGGGACATCCGCGAAGCACAGGAAGCTAAGGAACTGTACCTGCGCAGGTTTATCCATGGCCCAAGGCATCATCGTGCCATCGCTGCTCTTTGCCACCAGTTCTCGGCGTTCGCCGGGACAGTTCGCCTCGTTAAGCGCTGGTTCAGCGCCCATTGGCTTCTTGGCGGACATGTCTCTGAGGAAGCAGTCGAGATCTTGTGTGCCAGTGTCTTCGTCGGTGACGGGAAGAACGTTGGCGTAGAGCTTGAAGGAGATGAGTCCAATAGCTCCAATAGACCTACTGTCCCTGCGACTAAAGAGAGAGGCTTCGCTATGGTTATCGACAAGTTGAGAAGCTGGGAGTGGATGAATGGGATGTTTATTTCTCTATATGGGCGGCTGGTCTCGGGTGGAGTGGGAGGAGTTGATGGAGATGGAGACGCAGTCATGGATGGTGTCCCCGATACCAATGGCCCCAGCCGCGGGAGCAAGATTCCATCATCTCTTAAGGGTGTTTGGCGGTTGAGAACTACGGAGGATCCTTTGGGGAATATCTGGACTTCTCATGGGCCTGATGCGGTCGTGGCACGTCGAATTCATGCGCTTTCAGAGGCAACCTGGGTTGTTCTCCAGTCTGTCGATGATGGCAATCTCGATACTAAGGTACCATGTCTCGATTCCATCACCCATGACTGTGTTTCTCATCTTATATCCTAGAGCTTGTTCATACACCCAACCAACGACTATGACTTTCTTATCAAGCTCAACCCCAAGATATTGCCCCGATATGCTCAGAACGTATCACCTGATCCAGCCATCGTTGACCCCCGGTCACAGTCAAAGTATGCGAATCTCGCTGAAGACGCTCCGTCGGCCAAGGTTCTTCCGGGCTTTGACCCTGCACAGCTATTCTTCAATGATTTGAAACGAATATACGCGGATACCTTCATGCTCTTCCACGACCCCTTCGGAGGCACTGATTATGGTGGTGTATGGGTACCCACATTGCATGGCTCGCCCCGCCCGTTCCGTGTTCTTGGAGGCTTCTCAAGCGCGCCGACAAAACTTGCTTCCATTACAAATGTGACGGTAAGAGTTTATCCGCCATACGTACCGTTCCCACCACTCATCTGTTATCTGACTTCATCGTCTAGGAGGCTTCGCCTACTAAGGCCAAAAAGAGTAAAGACAAGGACCTTGTCGCTCTCAACGATCAAGCCATCCTCTCTGAAATAGAGAGAATAGGACAAGGATTGGTCAAAGAAATTGTCGTACAAGTCCAGTCGTGAACAAAAGTATTCTTATGTATGAAATATAATTATCTAAATGTAATTTTTGCAGATATCGAGTGCTGATTTACCTGTCTCTATACCCGTTCCACGACATAGAGATTTATCCTTTGCCCATGGCACTGAAGTGCTACTCCAATCCTAGAGTCACAACAAAACACGGAATCAAACACCTCTATTCTACCTGTCCTCCACGCCTTAACGCAGCTAATTATAGGTCAAATAGATCTAATCCCCTCTACACCCCCCGATAGTGTGTGAGGGAGATTCAACAGCCGAGGTACATCTATCGTCTTCGGCGCAGTTCTTGCCAGGCCATACGCTCCTTATCTCGTCAAATTTCCACTCAAGCACCACAAATAGACCCATCCAGTAACAAATTACCAGGCCGTATCATACACGAAAAGAACTTCTCACCAGTCTTGTGCCCATGTTGTAGGGGATAAAGAACCTCAGATGCGATGTCTCCTTCTTGTGACCTCAGCCTGACGCTCATTCGTACAAGAAATGGCGACTGAAGCTAATCTGCACAAGAGAGCATCTCCTTCTCTGGATGACCCAGAAAAGTTTGATGAGAAGGTCGAGGCCGCTTCTGTGGATGTATCCTTAGCCGATGAGGCCCTCCGATTGGTTGGGGTCGAGCGCAAAGAGCACTTCAATGACGAATATAATCGCAAACTCCGTCGAAAATTGGTATTATCTCTCCTGGAAGGCGAGCTTTCTATCCTTTCTGAATAGCTCCAAGGATCTGGTCATTCCCCCCCTTTGCGCGGCTGTTTACTTCACGCAGTTCCTGTCAGTCATTTCATTAGCCTTCATCGAATCCTTCCCTTGCTAAAGTGTGACGCCTGTTCTCTAGCGACAAGACCTCTCTCAATTATGCCAGGTAAGCTTCCTCGGCTCTTATGCTTTCACCGGCTGCATCCACCTCCAGCATCATGGGCTTGCCGATCACTGGACAGGTGAGCTTTATTCAAATCACTGTCCATTAACCAGTTAATCATATTCCTTGGAGAGCTACAACCTTGTGTCAATGGCGTTCTACTTAGGTACGGGTTGGCCCTACAGAACGGGATCGTGCGTTTTGAGTATCTTCATTTAGGCTTCTTGGCGTTCGAATTCCCAACCGTTTATATTTCTCAAAAGCTTCGCTTAGCCAAGTATCTCGGTGAGAACGCACGGACTCGGCGCTTGTGATGTAGCTGAAGAGACACAAGGGGCGAATATAATAATCTGGGGAGCCGTCCTAATGCTTCACGCTGTAGGCACATCGTTTGGTGCGTTTTTTGCTCTTCGTTTCATCCTTGGTAAGCTTCCGCGATCGCTCCGCACGCCCTGTCTGTACGTTAATATTTCAAAGGAATGTGCGAGAGCTGCGTTGCACCAATTCTCATCCTCATCATATCTATGTTCTATAAAAGAGACGAACAGGTGGGTCACTATTTTGGTCACTTTACCTCAATCACACCGCTCTAACTTTGCCCAGGGAACACGCATTGCTTGGTTTTATGTGATGGTAAGACATGAAGAAGTGCAGAGTTTTCTGTGTAGCTAAACCACACTGTTTACTCTATCAGAACGGTCTTACCCAGATCTTTGGAGGTTTCGTGGCCTATGTGCGTCTACCGTTTCCTTCGTTCAGGGGACTCTCCTGACTCTCCCTGCAGGGCATCTCGTTCTACGACGGCCGATTATTGGCACCATACAAGATCATCTACATCCTACTTGGAGGTCTAGCTATAGTTGTTGGGATCTGTGTTGTCATCTGGCTGCCCGACTCCCCTGTTCATGCTAAAATGCTAACTCAGGAGGAAAAGATCGCCGCTTTGGAGAGAGTTCGCGATGATCAGGTTGGAACGGAAAATAAGAAACTCAAGAAGGAGCAAGCTATTGAAGCACTTTTGGACATTAGAACATGGCTGGTTATCTTGACTACCTTGCTGAGTACGTCTTTCGTTGCCCCACTCAAGTCGTCTAAGTCCAACCAAAAACCGTTTTGACTTTACTAGCCAGTATTCCAAATGGTGGAATAAGTAATTGTAAGTCTCTTCTTTATGAGATGAATGAGGGATGAGTGACGGACTCATTCAAGTCAGCAACCTGATTATTAAGAGCTTCGGATATACGTAGGTCTCACTTCCGACAAGCCTATACGAGCTTTTAATGAACTGCTGACTATAATTCTATCGTTTGCATTAGATCAAAGCAAGCTCTTATTTTGTCGACACCTGGAGGTCTTGTGCATACCGGTATGACTTTGTTCTGCGGTATCTGGTCCGATAGGAAAAATGAACGAATGATTCCAATCGTATTTGCCGTCGTACCAACCATCGTTGGCGCGGGTAAGATGGTCCCATTCTTTCGCCTTTTAACTGCACACTGACTCTTTGTGCTAAGGTCTGCTAATTGGCTTTAATGGGACATCGCAGAAGGGTGTCCTGCTCTTCGGTTGGTCTTGGAAAACTTTTCCGTCGGCACATTTGAACTCATTGGAGGCCAGGTATTTACCTCTGCTCGTCATTCGGGAGTGCGCTTTCGACGGTCTATGCATACAACGCCTCCAACACGAGCGGTCATACAAAAAAGAGTACCATCAATGCTCTGACTCTGACCGCATTTTCCCTGGGTAACATCATTGGGACTGAGATATTCCAGCCCAAGGATGCACCTGCCTATATCCCGGGAAAGATCGCCATTGGCATGTCCCTTCTTGGAGGCCAACTCATCATTTCATTTGTACTGCGCTACATCAACTTGTACTTGAACAAGCAGAAACGAGCTAAAGTCGCCCTCATGAAAGAGCAAAATGGTTGGACGGACGCAGACGTTCAAAGGGAAAGGGAAAGACATGCATTCATGGACTTGACGGATAAACAGTAAGCTCTGCGTCGCACTCATCCCGCTGCGAAGCCTGATCAAACCCAAACCAAGGAATCCGTACTTCGTCTATACGGCGTAGATATAAGTAAATATGCCATCCCTGTTGACGGAGTACCACTATAACTTGGAGACTCAACTGTCTCAAGGATCTTGGCGACGTCACTTCTCAACTCTATAGCGCTTCGCTAATACTGGCCTAAACTCGCTCTTCACCACTTCTTCATCGAAGACGAAGCGGAAAGTAGACAAGGTACTTCTAGAGAGGGCTCTAGTGAGCCATTGGATGCATCTGCGACTCGCAGTTATAAAATTGCCAGGGCCGCTTTGAACTTGAGACCTTCGTACTTTCTAAAGTGACATTTCATGCTATGTGGGCGTTGCAGATAGGAAGGAGCATGTACTCACAGAATTCTTCTATCTGCGGAATTGCCTCGAAATAAGCGGACCTAGTTGCTGCTTGCGTCTTGACATCGTCGTGCCAGCGTCGGCAAAGTCGCAGAGAGGAGCTCCCCTGTCGTGTTGAAGTCAGATGATCGAGAACCTCAGGGTCAAGATCCTCTCGATCCCGAAACTTTCTCAAGTTTTTTGAGCACCCCTTCGCCGCCCATCGCCCGACATGTCTCGGACGCTCCCTTCTTCATTGCTAGATTTTGCACTAGCAAGCACGAGCCGGAGCAATGTCTGCATCCGAAACCGAACAACTTGGCGCATGATGCACCAAGTTGCATTCGCAACCCCAGAAGAACTTTCTCTGCCACCCGAAATTGCTCATGCTCAGGCGTTTCGTAGGTCGGTATTTGTATTTCGCTCAGATTGGAATGTGACTCATCTGAATAGGCAGAGGACGCGGAATAGCAGACGATCTGGATTAGCTGTCCGAACGAGCTTGGCGGCGAATATGGAATTGGAAAGACGTGTGAGAGCGCTGGAGGTAGCTGGAACTGCAGAGGTCAATTCATCTTATAATGATTCCTACTGAAACTGATATTTCCCTCAGAAATCCTCAATTGACATGCCCAGTTACTCAGAAGAACAACTACTCTCATTTTATGATGATTTACTCGCAATTCCCTCCGAGAATCCAGACCTCGCGGTTCCAGTAAGGGAGCCATCTCCCGAAGAAGACATCCATACAGTAGACACGGTTGATGTTCGCTTAATGGAGGCTGCTACGAAAAGAGACTCAACGGGCCTGCTTGCGGTGCTTCAGCAGAATGCTCTGTTGAAGGAAAAGGAGACTAAATATGGACCTTCAGACCTCCCTTATCAACGAGCGCTATGGAGAATCGAGTCCTTCTTGAATCGAGCTGAAAGCGCCAATGAATCGCAGAGTTCCCTTCCAGTAGCCCCCGGTATTGTGACCTCAGCTGAGGTTCAAGCACTCGTTCGTGTTTGTGTGAGTACTCTCGCTCGTTCAGTTGATTCGTCCTGCTTACTCGCTTCATAGCTCCGAGAGAAGCAATATGAGGCGGCAGAGCACTCACTTTCCCTAGCTAAGGTGAGTCCCACTATATCTCTAACGTTTTTTGACTGATCTCTTCCAGCGTCTTGGCTTGGTCATACCAGAGGCCACCTTCAACTCTGTTCTGGACGCATATGCAAAACGAGGTCTCGTTACGGATGCCGAACGATTCTTGACTACTATGTTGACTAGTAGGTCTTCAATTGTCTCAGCTGTTTCCTTTAGTGACATTATTACAAGCCGCCCCGACGGAGATTCAGCGACATCTCCACATCAAAGCACACCTCCGCGCATATCCTTCTGATGGTATCCCGGAATCTGCGCTTATTGTCTTACATCACTACGAGGACCAAAAACTACCTGCCCCGATGACCACGTACTCCATGATCATTACCTCCCTCTTTGACAAGAAATCTGTCCTCGCCAGAGCCCAGGCTTGGGATATCTTTTCCCACATGCGCTATGTTGCCCACCCTCAACCCGATGCATTCCTTTACACGATGATGATCCGAGCCTGCGCTTCTCCCTTTGCATCCCATCGTTCAGAAGCTGAACGAGCGCTCGACCTTTGGACGGAGATGACCGTCGACCATGAAATCCCACCCACTACTGGTGCCTATAACGCCGTGATCCTTGCATGTGCACGGACAGGAGAAGCAGCCTATGTCAATGAAGCCTTCCGCTTGGCTAAGCAGATGCTAGACACGTATCGCGACGCCTCGGGGGCCTCCGAGTTCAAACCTACTGCCAAAACGTTTTCGGCGTTGTTGGAAGGTGCGAAGCGCATTGGTGATCTAGGGAGGGCGAGATGGATATTAGCAGAGATGGTTCGAGTTAGCGATCCTGCCAACGATGTGCTGATCACAGAGGAGGTCATCATGCACATGTTCCATACATATGCAACTTACACTCCCCCCTTCCGTCGTGGGATGGCCTTGATGCAGTCTTCCAACGTCAACACGCCTCCCACGGCTTCAGAATCGTCCTCGACAGAGGTTCTTCCCTTGGAGTCGGTTAGTGAAGGAGGAACCCCACAGCTATCTGCATCTGAAGACCAAACATCTTCCTTCTCCCATCTTGCTCCCCAAAGTCGCGCTGAGATCCTCAGAGAAGCTCAATCACTGTTCCATCGTGCTGTTCGATCTCGTCCGTACGATCCCTCCTTATTACCTTCTTTCGACGACAAGTTCTCCAAGGTCAAGCTCACAACCCGCCTCATCAACTCGTATCTTTCGGTCTACTACCGCCATGGAACCCTCAAAGCTGCTAAAGACCTCTATGAATCGTTGTTTGAAGAGCACCGAGTCCGACGTGACGCCAGAACCTGTGTGGAGGCCTTGAACCGTTGTAGTAATGCACCAACACACGAAAGGCTCTTGGCTCTGGAGTTCGCTACCTCAGTATGGGAACAATGGATGGCTCTGGAAGGTGAAATGAGGCATAGATCTGTTGTTGGTGCTGAAGTTCTGGACGGTCGTGTCGTGGAGCGTGCTCGAGTTTGCATGATACGCATCCTTGCTCGGTTTGTCTTTTCCGCTTTGTTCATGAAATATATATGCTGACCTTCTTGACCGTAGCTCTGGCAGGCTGGATGACGCGTTAAATCACGTTCGATCTTTCGTAGACTCTTATCCCCCACCTCACATCCGAGATCCCCGTCCAACCCTTCCTATGAGAGGCACGAGGACCATTCTCTTCGCGCGGAGGCCACTGGTTCGCACAACAACGCCGGTTGAGGTACCTGACGATACAGTTCCACCGCTCTTGACCTTTGGCGATTTGGATGTCTTGCATCATCGCTTGGCTGCGGCTAAACGAGTGAAGGATGTTGGATATGTCAAATGGGTTTGCAAAGCGTACGAGGGAGCGTTGAGGACGAGGAGGGAAAGGACTCTTGCAGCAACTGCAGAGAAGTCGCCTTGACAACGGTCCTTCCCCTCACACGCCCCCTCGAAACCACCTCTCCCTTTTGTAAATCCCACTGCTGCGGTGCAGTCTCGGCGTAATTTTGGCTGTCAATGATTTATCGTCAAGTACTTGGAGTAATTTATCATATCTAGAGCAAAAGTACATAGTTATTAGTCCCCCAACGTTGGAGAAGAGAGATTGATCTCGCCAACTAATTAACCCCCTAGGTGTTGCACGTTTGCGCTTGTGCCAATTATTAGCCACTCAAACCCGACCACCACCCAGCCACCACCCGTAATTGAAATCCCCGTGGGCCTCAGGCCTTCAAGCTTCATGGGCTTCAGGCACTTTACCATCGCAGTAGCACCCCATAAGGATATGGATCGTATCATAGCCCAACGGTTTTGATGCTCCCATGGCCTGACTTGAACTCGGTCAGGACTTCTTGTTTTCTCAATGGTACATGACTGAACTGGTGTTCTATGCGCAGTGCTTTATACCCAGTTGCTCTTCGACCCCACGAATTGAATAATGTACATTTGATCCACATCCAGACTCGCTCTCTACTCGCCTTTCCACGCAGCGAGGGGTAGACTGTCGACGTCAAGATTACCCTTGAACGCGTCGGGATATCTCTCGCCAGCAGGTTCAGCGGCCTCTGCCAAGGACCTAATTTCTGCAATTTCCTCGCTGGTCAAAGGGATTACTGCGGCCTTCGCATTCTCTGCAATTTGTTCCCGCTTGGTGACACCAGGAAGCGGAATGACTGGCCGGCGAGTTTTAACGGTTGGATCAACGTATGCTTGCAAAGAAGACTCACAGCTTGGGTGGGACGCAAGAATCCAAGCAAGTGCGACTTGCCCTGGAGTTGCTCCCTTTCTGTCGGCTACGACCTTGAGCTTATCCACTATGGCCAGATTTTTCGGGAAGTTTTCTGGGAAGAATCGAGGAAAATGCTTGCGGGCGTCATCTTCCTCAAAATCGTCTGGAGACCTGAACCTACACAAACGCCGTCAGAACGCGAGGAGCATGTCTACTATATGCGGAACAACTCACCTTCCACTGATCATTCCTCGACAAAGCGGGGAATAGGCCACGATGGAAACGCCCAACTCCTCGGCCACGCTGGCGAACCCACTTCTTTCAACATATAGTTCCATCGCGCTGAATTCCATCTGAGCAGCCACAACCTTATCGCCTATTCCCGGGACAGCTTTTGCTCGTTTCAGACTCTCGGCACTACACTCGCTCATGCCGATCCACTTGATCTTTCCACTCTCCACGTATTCACGGAGCGTTTCCATAACCACTTCGATTGGAACGTCGGGATCAACGCGATGTTGGTAATAAAGGTCGATGTAATCCGTTTGCAACGCCTTCAGCGAGTTTTCTAGCTGGCGTTTGATATAGCTCGGTTTGCTGTTGGGGAATAAGAAGCGTTTGGGATCCGAGAGGTCGAACCCGCCAAACTTCGTGGCCAGGAATATCTCTGAGCGACGCCCAGTCTTTGTGAACCATTCCCCGATAAGCGTCTCGCCTATGTTCAACCGGTAAGTTTTCTTGAACAGTACTTGGCGAGCATCGCTTACTTCGTTGGTAGACATCCGCCGTGTCCCAAAAGGTGACACCGATGTCTGCTGCATGGGTCAGGGTCTCAAATGTTCTGGCGTCATTTTCCTCTCCTGTCAACAAGCCCATGCCTATCGCAATGTAAGTGAGTGATGGAATCCTCCTGCGATGCAGGAACTCACGCATTGCCCCCAGGGCGATCGCAGACACAGTAGGACCGTTCTTCCCCAATTGTCGAGTTGGATAAGGCATTTCGAAAGGAGAAAACCAGTTACCTCCCATTGCTCATTGAGCACCGTATTTAAATAAAGACGGCGGCAGTGACATCACACACGATCGGCAAGATACACGTCATGACAATGGCAATTGTCTCTGACTAAATTTCATGATCATTTGACATTATCCATAAGTACATCCGTCGGCATCAATTCTCCCCCTTCCATTCCGAAATCGGAATACAGTCACCCTTTGGAATGCGCGACTCTGGGTAACGAGAGCCAGCCACATCCGCGTTTTCTACCAACGTTCGGATTTGCTTGACGTCCTCGTCGCTGAGGGATATTTCAGCAGCATTCGCGTTTTCTTCAAGCCTCGATATCTCGCGCGTCCCTGGGATAGGCACAACTACAACCCAGTCTGTTAGAAATCCTGAACACGGTGTATCATGGCTCGCTCACAATCGGGATGAGACGCAAGAATCCACGCCAGGGCGATTTGGCTAGGAGTTGCTCTGCATCTGTCACCGATCATCTTCAGTTGTTCCACGATTTTGAGGTTCTTAGGAAAGTTCTCGGCGGAGAACCGAGGCAGACCCCGTCGTATGTCATCTTCGTCCAAATCATCTGGGGAACGGTACCTTGTTGACCATGAGTTATAGTGTCCCAACCCTTGTCACTTGGGATGGGATAACTTACCTTCCACTGACCATCCCACGAGCAAGCGGGGAGTACGCGACGACTGCTACTCCAAGCTCCTTTGCCACTGAAGCAAACCCATCTTTCTCGACGCTCAGCTCAAAGGGACTGAACTCCATCTGCGCTGCGACAACCTTTTCCCCATATCCCGGCACCGACCTCGCCCTTCTCAAGGTGTCGACATTACACTCACTCAACCCAATCCATCGAATTTTTCCATTGTCGATGAACTCACCCAGAGTCTCGATGACGACTTCAATAGGTACTTCAGGATCGACGCGGTGTTGATAGTAAAGATCGATATAGTCCGTTTGCAAAGCCTTCAGCGAGTTTTCGATTTCTTTCCTAATATACGAGGGTCTACTGTTCGGCAGATACGCTCGCTCAGGATTGAGCAGGTCGAAGCCTCCGAACTTGGTTGCGAGGAATATTTCAGATCGACGGCCGGTCTGGGTAAACCACTTTCCCAGGAGAGCCTCGCCTAGATATGACAAGAATGAGCGGTGAAAGATCGACATGTTTCGAGTTGCACGCACTCGAGCCATATACATCACTCGTATCCCAGAAGGTCACCCCGCGGTCGGCAGCGTAGGTGAGAGTCTTCAGGGACACCTCATCATCGAACTGTCCATACCACCTTCCCATACCCATAGCCCCGAATCCAATGGCAGATACCATAGGACCATTTCGTCCAAGTTGGCGTTTGGGATAAGACATCGTGCTCTGTGCTACTTGAAGCGTGAGATATGGGTGGGTTGGTGGCCTTCACCTCTTTATATCTGGTGGCCGGATCCCCTCCATGGATTTGTAAGTTGCTTACCGACGAGCACTGACTCTGAGAAATCGCGGTGTGGAGACAAATATAGAATCCCCGGCAAGCGTTCACCGACGCTGAGCCGCCCATGGATGCAAGTTTCCTGAGACCTTCATGCCACGCCTCGCAGCGAGCCAATTCGTTGTAGACCGATTCGTCCTTGAGCACGAGTACCAAGCCGATCATACAGCTAGCCAGTTGACACCGTTGGTCACTATAGCAAATAGGTATCGCAGCACGCAATTTGACTCCGGCGCCGAACATACACTGGTATTCATCCATGGAACTGGATTTCGTGAGTAAACTTCTACAGGTGGCTTTCAAGCAATTCTCTCAGCAGACCTTCGTGATATATAATAGATAAAGAACAGTGGGAGACGACCTTACGGTATATCTATGCTACCGGAAGCGTCCGAGAAGCTTGGGCCCTTGACTGGCAGGATCACGGCGAGGCCGCGGGCCTCAACCAGGCCACCTTGGATGCACGCGGGTTTGGTGTATGTGAGTTGATAACCGCGCTCAAATTCAATGTTGTGCTGATTTCCTGTTCCCCGAATGTCAGCCTGTCACGATGTTGCCCACTCGATTACAGCGTTTATCAAGTCGGAACACATAGAATCTCACCAAGATGTTGTGCTGATAGGACATTCACGAGGCGCGGTCGCGACGTAAGTTGCAATACCCTTGTTTCTTATGTCTTATCCCGCGAGCTGAGAGGACCAGTCTCTTTTCTGTGGCAAATATGCCACTGAAAGCACCATCAATCCGCGCCCTTATCCTAATTGATCCGGCAATGGTTCCGAAAGACTTATGGGACCCTAACACTGATAATTGTCAAGCAATTTTCACTTTCTCTCTGAAGGCAGCGGCATCGCGAAGACCCGAATGGCCAAGTAAGGAGGACGCCTGCACGTGGATGAAATCGCGTCGTCCGTGGAAAGGGTGGGACAACCGTGTTCTTAAAGCTTTTGTGGTGAGTCTGAATCATGATTACTTTCACAATAAATGTGTCTGAACTTCTTTGCTAGGACCATGCCCTCGACCAAAGAGTTGGCCACGTTCGCTTGAAGTGTAGAAGGGAGCATGAATCCCAGCATTACCGACCTTCAGAGGTATTGTGGGAAGCTCCGAGGATAATGGCTGAGGTGTCTCATACCAAGCCGGTTCATCTTATCTGGGGCGGCACTCCGGATATGATGTAAGTAAAGCCTCTCGATGATATGTTAAGTGTGACCATCTGATAAACCTTACAGCCCTCTCAGCGTACGAAACAAGATCTCAGAAATGCTGACTGCCGGTGCTGGAGGAGCAACTGTCAGTGTTGTTGAAAATGCTGGTCATCTGGTTGGTTCAACCTCTCTCCGTGTGTTTTTGCTCCAAGTCCCTGTCTCTGATGTATCTCACATGCGAAGGTACCTGCTGAACAGCCAGAAGGACTTGCACTAGCTATTCTCAAAATTCTACAAGAACTCCAGACGGGGAATCCTCCTCAGCGTACCAAGTTGTAACCTTTTAGGCTTTTAGGAGTATCTTCTAGGGACTTGGACCTCCTGTTTCTCGGTAGCACCCCTGAACGCTGACTGATTTGCGGCTTGGCACCCCTCATTGCTGACGAATTTACTTTGCCTTGCTTCGTACGTGTGCGATATCGGGTTCGGCATGAGCACATATAATCGGATGTTTCTTTCTCTTCGACACGAAATAATTCTCACTTATTGCCTCCTACGGAAGAAGCGAAACCGTCAGTTCAAAAATGTCTTATCCCACGCGCCAACTTGGTAAGAACGGTCCTACAGTTTCAGCCATCGGTTTTGGAGCCATGGGTGGGTCTACTACACTGTTAATTTCGCCGTTCATCCGTTCACATATCACTACTTTAGGTATGGGGACGTTCTACGGCAAGTCCGACGACGAAGTGTCTCTGAAGGTCCTCACCTATGCCGCTGACAGAGGTGTGACGTTCTGGGATACATCCGACATCTATGGAACCAGTGAGTTATCCATACTTCTCCGTTCATTGCACCGTGTCATTTCCTAACGTGGTTACTGTAGGCGAGGCCCTTTTGGGGAAGTGGTTTACCCAAACAGGACGTCGCGCTGAAATATTCTTGGCTACCAAATTCGGCGGAATGGATCTCTCTGTCCCCAACCGCCCTATCCCAAATAGCAAGCCATGGTACATCAAACGACAGCTTGAGAACTCGCTCAAGGCGCTGCAAACAGATTATATTGACCTTTACTATCAACATCGCGTCGATCCTGAGGTTCCCACTGAAGTCGTCATGGAGACCCTTCGACCCTATGTTGAGAGTGGAAAGATTCGATGGATCGGTCTCAGCGAGTGCAGTGCCGAAACGCTGATGCGAGCGCGCGCTGTTCCAGGTATTGGCGAGCGAGTTGTTGCTGCCCAGATGGAGTTCAATCCGTTTGAGCTGAGTGTTGAGAAGAGTGGATTTGCAGCTGCGGCTGAAGAACTTGAAGTTGCGATAGTTGCGTACTCGCCCCTTTCTAGAGGGCTAGTCAGTGGTCGGTAAGTTTGCCCAAGCTTTCCCCCTGCGTCCATCAACTGAGTGGTGTTCTGCTAGGTACACCTCGCCGGCTGACTTTGAGGAGGACGATCTACGCAAAATACTTCCTCGTTTCTCCGCTGAGAACTTTCCCAACAATCTGCTCGTTGTCGAGAAGCTAAAGACCATAGCGAACCAGTACGGTGCCACAACTGGTCAAATTGCTCTCGCCTGGATCCTGGCCTCGCATCCCAATTGTACGTGACGAGTTCAATTCACCCTCATCGTGCTTACGTGCAGAGTGTAGTCATACCTATCCCTGGAACTCGGGACATTGGACGGCTGGAAGAGAACGCACATGGGGCCGAAATTACCTTAACTGAGGCGGACGTCAGGCAAATTAGAGACTTGGTCGAGAGTGCAGACGTTGGTGGCTCTCGTTACCCGGAATTCTTCATGCCAAAGGGTGATTGTATCCATTTATCAGAGTGGAAAGGTCAATAAGTATGAGTATGTAAAATACTCCAGATTCCCACTGAATTCGCGGAAGTGTCAACTACCCCGTCCTACCCCTCTCGAGACCCCTAATAAAAAGCGCCATTTTTCCACGGTCAGTAAATAGTTCCCACAGTCAATGTCCCTTGTGCCTGTCGCGATTGTTTCAAATTTGACGACCCTCTCGCATTGACGACCACAGCGACGACGACGACGAGGACGAGACCGATGAGCACGCGTCGCGCAGCTTCAGGTCACCTTTGATATTGGAACGTTGAACATGCCACCCCACTCCAATACGTCAAGATTCTCCTCTTTGAAGGTTTTCAAACTACCTTCCAATTCGGCCTCGACACCATCATTGGTCGCCTCGCTCTCTGATTTCGACAATCTACCACCACCGCCGCCGCCGAAGGACTCACCGTATCTGAAGAAGAAATCAAATCGGTCCCCACCACCGGACAGTGACAGCGTACCAGCGACACCAATCAGCATCAACACTCAATTTGCCTCGTATTCTGCTCTCATTTCTACGGGGGACGACCCATCGCGTAGACCGAGTACCAGCTCTAGAGCTACACAGGACACCTCACCAACCAACTACAATCAGCCAAACAACTACCTTAATGCGTTGTCCAACAATCCTAACTCGCGCTCGAACGTTAGCCTGAATGCCCCAAATCCATCTGCGTCAACTGTGTCTCTAGTGTCTCAGGTCTCTTCAAGTAACCAGTATGACACCATACGGCCTGGCGAAGCTGCTCAACGGAAAGTGAAGGCCGTCGCGGGAGCGAGCTCGTTTCTTCGCGGAATCATGGGGAAGCGTGCACCCAGTCCGAATCCCAGTGTTACCGCTAGTAGTAGTGGAGAGAATGAAGCGGGGGGCAGTGGGACTGCATATCTAAACCCTGGATGGAGTACGGCTTCCAGTTCTGCTCAAAGCGTACGGAGCTTGAAGAGTATGAAGAGTATGGGCGCGGTCAAGACTGAATCAAAGGGTCGGTTTAAAGGGATCTTTGGAAGTGGAAGCAGTAGGAGTAGCGGGAGGGATAGAAGCGGGAGTGAAGCTAGCAGCTACACTGGGGTCTATGAAAGCGATGGAGACGACGGGATCTCAATGCCTTACAATTTCCAGGTAAGCCTGATATTATGTTTGCGCACACACGACTGGCTCATCGGACTCTAACAGCACAATATACACGTTGATGAAGGGTACGCAAACCCATGTTCTATCTGAGGATTTATTTCAACCGTTTCGTACAGGCTTTCGGGCATCCCGCCGTCTTGGACTACCCAGCTCCAGCATGCTGGCTTCAATGATGACGAGATTGCCATGATTATTGAACGACGCAAGCAGCAACAGCAGCAGATGTCGTCTTATATGGCACACAGCCCTAACCAAGTACGTCTTTTGTGTGTTCATCTGGCGTCAAATACTAAACGCTGCCTTAGCCAAACCCTCCGCCGCCTCTAACACCCATAACTTCCTCATCAGGGACGGTATTGATACAACCAGCTCCTCGCTCTACATCACTCCGCAATATATCCAATACTTCAAGTAACGCAGGCCATTCAAGGTTAGGATCTGCGGTGACAAATGCCAGCACGACGTCACTGGGTACATCGATATCGTCTAGGTAAGATTCCCCATGCTATCGTCATTGTATCTAGTCCTCAGATTTGCAGATCCCGGGATCCCTCAATTGACGACCTACCGCGACCATCACACACTGTCTCTTCATCACAACCTACACGTCCCCCGCTTCTACATAGCATATCTAATCCTTCAACTCGGGATACTCGATCACCATCACCATCAGTATCTATACCCGATCTGCCACCCCCGCTCCCCCTCCATGTCACGTCTCACTCTTCTCCATCCTCACCATATCCTCCGTCCGCCCGACTACCGCCGGTTCCTATGCCTGCCAATCAACCGCCCTCCACGCCGCCTCGACGGACGCCGACTGCATTATACGTGATGAACGGAGTTGGCTCGCCGGGATCCCCGCCTCCAGCATACGCTCCCCCTATCAATGGCGCTGGTTATGGCTATGGCGTTGACAAGAAGGGGGATGAAGACAAACCAACCCCAGCAGCTGCCGACCCGGTGCCAGAACCCGAACGAGATACCACCAGAGATACCATCATGCCGCCGAGGAAACCGAGTGTTTCCTCCGTACATTCTGGTTATTCTGCTGACAGAGATGCCCCTCCTGACGTTGACACCACCGACCCTCCGAAGTCAACTTCGCCCGATAACGATGAGGACGACGATTTCTTCGATACTGCTCCTTCCTTCGCTGCCGATTTCACTTCGACGCCCAAGTCTCGTGCTAAGCGGCGATCGAAACGCTTCTCGTTGCTGCCTCCTCGATTATCCCTTACCCTTAAACCTGAGGAAGTTGGTGATGAACTGAGCCTCTGGAGTGCGGCTATCATCTCAGCAATACCTAGCACCGCTGACGAGGAAGAGTTTGGTAAGAAAGCGATGATTGGGTCGCAGAACCTTTCCAATCCTAGTAGCTCCCTCGCCTCGGCTTCCAGCTCTGGTACGCAGAGCTCATCCGGCACTAGAACCCTTCGCAGCGGAAGTAGCTCGAGTGTGTACAGTGATGATAAGCCTGACAATGAGCAAGCAAGCACTCGTCACTGGCAGCGCGAGCAGGACAGAGTTCTGCGTCTCCAATCATCTCTCCCTGTTCAACCACTTTCTGCCACCAAGAAAACTTCGCCACTCGTAGCTTCGCGCTCCCCGATATCGCCATCCCCCACCTCCACTTCCTCCTCACCAAGTACTTTGAAACCGTCCCCCGTACCAGTCATTTCACCTGGAAACTACGTCTCACCTGGAGATCCAACGCGCTCGGTGCTCTTCGACGAGATTATGTCGGTCGTCAACCCTTCAGGACGTAGTCCTTCAAGTGGAAAGAGCACGGCGTATTCAGAACCGGCTATTAGCGAGAAGTTTTCCCCTACGCTTCCCTTTAGCCCTGAAAACGCTCGCCAGAACGCGATCAAGTTCCAAGTCAATATGTGTGGCGAAGATCTTGATCATGAGACCGCTTCGAAAGGTCCTGCGTCGCGCGGAGCCATGGATTCTACGCTTAGTATCCCAGAAGAAGACGAGGACATTGAAGCCAGCCGCAGTCGGCTCAGTACGCTCACTATTGGAGACGATTCGTATGACGATAGACGGGATGCAAATCGGGATTCAAGCATGTCGACGATATCAAACGTCACTGTGACCAATGCAACCATTGTCCGCTCTGCCTCATATGCAACAAGAGCTGTTGCAAATATGGAGGTTATTGCTCCCCGCTCAGAGTCACCTCCTGCGTCGTCAAGTTCACGTTCTCCTCAGCGGACAAAAGATACCACTTCCTCTTTCGGAGCTGGAAAGCGTGGCGAGCTTACCATTGGTCCCTCTGCATTGGTTTCAGGCGCTCCTATCCCACCACCCGAACCAAGTCCTGTCTTTGATGCGTATGGTGGGCTCGCTCCCAGCCCACCAAATTCCTCTGGCACTCAGCCACCTCCTCCGTTGGCCTCTGTCGCTGAGCGTATGGTAGGAGGCAGTTCCGCCCATAAGCCCACAATGTCATCGTCCTCCAACACACTGCAGATTTCCACAGCAGAAACGAAGCAGTATCCTGCTTCACCTCAGAGCTCCCACTTTGGCAGCGAGGAGAGTTCTTGGTCTGGAACTGGTTCCTCTAGCTCTGTTCCTCGTGACCAAAGTACGCCGACGACGGAAGTTGAAAGTGAACCCACTATTTCGGGTCACTTTAAATCTCCGTCGTACTCCGATCAGCTACTGGATCAACTCCCGAAAGGGCTTGCCCGATCATTGTCTTCTGCTAAAATCATATCTCCTACTTCCAACTCTTCCTCTTCTCCTCTCACCCCATTCCAGAGGTATCGCGGCTGGCAGCATGAAGTCGTCAAACCCTTGGAAGAGTTCATTGATGATGCGATAGACCCTCGAGAGATCTACCTTGACCCCCAGGAAATCGCGGAAGGCGAGAGTGGTTCAGTTTACTCTGCTCATCTTATCGCTTCGGATAAGATCCACAAGCTTAAACTTCCCCCTCTTACGAAGGCTCGGGATGCAGAGGATCTGGGTGCTGGTCGGCAGACGCTTGTGGCTATCAAGATTATACCTATTCTTCCCGGAGGATCGCCCAAACTCATTGATCTGCGCCGCGAGCTGAAGCTTTTGAAAGGCCTTTGGCACACCCATATCTTAGGCATGGATGCGGCTTACGTCGATCTCGTCGACGACTCGTTGTGGATCAGAATGGAGCTCATGGAACGAAGTCTCGCTGATGTTGTGGATCTGGTTCAGTCGGGGCTGCCACTTCAGGAGAGGATGATCGCCCGTTTTACTAGCGATGTGAGAATCCATCAAGATGCGAATCCGTCGCATTGCTTACCCCGTTCAATAGATCCTTCATGCTTTGGTTTACCTGCAGAAACATCGCATCGCCCATCGGGACCTACGCTCTGACAATCTACTGTTGAATAGTGCCGGTTTCCTCAAGCTTGGTATGTTCTCCTCTTTCTTCGAAAGTCCGTCTTACCAATACCACGTTATAGCCGATTTTTCCAGTGCCATGTTGGTTCCTCCAGGTATGTCAGTGGCAACGGAAATTGTTGGTGTCCCGTATTGGCAGGTATGTGAGATTACCGGCGTGTAGACCATTACGCTTATTTTCTTTGGCCCGCGAATCTAGTCTCCCGAGTTACGGTCGTACGTCTCTTCCTTTTTACCCCAGTCAAGACTGCTCTCTGATATCTGTCCTCAGTGGCCATTATGACCCTCTCAAAGTTGATGTCTGGTCTCTTGGCGCAACTGTGTGGGAGATGGCTGAAGCTTCGCCTCCGTTCTCCGTTGATCACCAGTTTGCTTCACGCTGGCCTCCAATATCACGCCCCGCTCTATACTCTCCAAGCTTTCACGACTTTTTACGACTATGCTCCGAGCCCGATGAAACCCGCCCAGATCCCAACGATCTGATGAAGGTAATCACTGAGGTTTAGTGCTTCTGTTTTGTACTGACTATCTCTCAGAAAACCTTCGTTCAGGATGCTGCTGGTCGGCAGGTTATCATCCACCTCCTCTCCCAGTGCAGCGCTATCGAGGCCAAACTCCAGGAAGAAGACGGCGAATCCTAGTGATCTTACGACGTGTCATAATACCCCCGCATTGCTTTTGATTTATCTACAGGTTATCATATTCGACGGACACATGGTTATTTATCCATTATTCATGCATCATACATCTATCCTCCCCGCTACGCTTTCCACTGCATTTTTCAGGTTTCTTGCTTCCTCGACTACCAAGTCGTGTTCATCTTCTGCACATTCAGCTATGAATGTTGTCGTTTCTGGTACAAAACCTACAAGTTTGACGAAAGTAGTCAATGTATTAGAATATATCATGAGTTAGGTCGGACATACCTAAAAGTTTGCCGCCGATGGCATGCCATAGGGATGCGGAGCACTGAAGGGCTTCGATTCTTACTTTCGAGTTCTCTGACCTTGTGTGCATCAAGACATCGATGTTCAAATTCTTGAGAAGTGTGTCATCCGTCGTGCAATCGCCCAGTGCCACTAGACAATCCGACAAGGTGCTGTGAGCAATGGGACTAGCCATCGTCGCGAACGTTGGTAACTGTTGGATGAGTGGTTGCGCAACTTGGCGAAGTTTGTCATCGCGCCAGAAAGCTAGCCGAACAATGAGCGTGAGTGCGTGGGACAAATGGAAGTCACGAACCACCGTCATCAAGCATCAACGACTTGGTGATGGTCTTCACTAGGCATAATCGATAATTCAATGTTGAATCGTCTGTGTCCGATTGCTTCAACGATGTGATGAATGGCGGCAGTAAGAATGACATATACGGCGTCATCAAGCTCTGATTGCGTTGCGTCAAAGTCAATCAAGATGGAAGCAGAGATTGAGCAAACCTTGAAAAAGTCTAAAAGCGCAATATAATTATGCAAGAAAGTGATCCTTCGAGATGTATCTAGTGAAAAGTTTAGAGAGAGATGGTTTGGTCGGTGAGGGAAACAGACCAGAATCCTCAGCGAAGGCCCAATCATAGAGTCTCCTGAACAATGGTCGGAAGGCAGAATCATTGAGCTTCATAACCAACTCCATAAATGCGCTTATAACGGCGCCTTCACCCTACACCGTCGATGAATATCCCAGGTTAACAGATGAACTATGGGAATGTCTTACATCTGATTGATCAACGGCTTCATTGATCACGGCCTCGAAAGCAGACAAGAACATTTTGAAAAGAGGCTTGGTCAAGTCAACCACGTCATTTTTAACGGCAACATGTAACGCTCGCTTGACAACGTCAAATAATCCCACAATGGCTGATTCCTCCCACTTCGAGGATGATTAGATCTTCAAATTACCTTGAATAGAGATGGAAATACCTGGGTACGCCCTGGCATCGACCAGAAGTCAATCAAAGCGGATAAAAGGGCTCTGGAAGGAATCCGTTTAGCGAGAGAGATAATTAGCCCGGTTGCAGGGGAGTGACGAGGGTCATTGGAGTTGTTGGTATCGACATGGAAGCTGATCACTTGAACGAGCTCGTTTGAGCTCCAGAAGGTTGGTATCGTCGTAACCAAGCTACGAAGAGCTTCCACGGATACGGAATCCACACCTGGTCTGGGTCAATGAGGCGAACTACCGGAAAAGTGGATTTTTATACCTGCGTGACGTATCAAAGCGACAATCTCCGTCACCAACTCTCGGAAAAATGGAATGATACGTGGGCCGAGTTTAGGTCTACGGAAGGTCAGGACAAAGGCAGCCGACTGAGGGAGAAAACTCACACAAGGGACGAGATGACCGACACAGAAACTTGACCCAAGGTACGAGCTCGGACGATAAGGATGAGAAGCGGTACAACGGAGGTCAAGGCCGACTCTTCGCCTTCGCAAGTAGATTGTGCAATGGCTTGAAGGGCTTTTAGACAGGAGCAACCGAGGGAGAGGTTCGTTTGATTCAAATGTAAGATAGCTTTGATGTGGGAAATAATATGGATGAAGATTGAGGAATTTTGTCTTCTGACACTGTCGGAGATATGTCCCAAACGGTCGGTGAGCAGCTCAAGAGCACCATCATGAATCTAATGAGGGTCAGCTCGAGTTTCCTAGGGTGTGGAGAAGATAGCGAACCTCAGAATCCGCCGACTGAAGCATAGCCAAGGCAGCACTGATAAAATCGACAGCTGGAACGACAGTCAGGAAACGGTTCAAGCTATCTTTAGCAGATCTGCGAATGTCTTCAAAGTGCACATGGTGTTCAGGGTGCTTCACTTGAGCCAGCGAGATAAGTATGTGGACCAACTCTGTTGTTGAAGCTGAAGACGTTGCTGAAGCCGAGTGAGCTTTGGCACATTGTCCTACGAAGGAAATCAACAGTTGGGCTCTGGTGAGGAACACAGTGCTCTCATCATCGCTGTTAAGTTCATTAGGCGATGGTGACAGGGACTAAGCCACTGATGTGTATTTACCTGGGATCTGCAAGGAAGGCGACAGCGGATGGGTCAACGTAGGCCTGCAATAGGCGCTGACTTTCTTTCAAAGCCTCAACGAGCGTCTAACGAAAACGATGAGTAGGCGACGTAAATGAAGAACTTACAGACGCACTGTTGTCTGCAAATCTGGGCCATAATGGTGGACAATGGAGTTTACTAGTGAAAAGGCACTCTCTTCAGTTTGTCCGCGAGACCGCAGCGATTTAGTTGCCAAGAACATAGTGACAGGCGGGAGGAAGACGTTGGCACCAAGGACATCAACCAAATGAATGAAAAAACTACGCAATGTTAATCAAAGGGAGGTGGTCCGCTCAAGGAACACTCACTTGGTGCGCCGGTGACGAGGAATATGCGACGAGGCTTCGGTAAATACACGTAAAAAGTCTCTGGCGTTGATGTAAAGACCAAGTCCGTCATGTTTCTCCTTGAGAGAGCTCGCCATTACAGGGACGATGCTATCTATAGTCTAACCACGTTGATCGTCAGCACTGCAAGATGCAGACGGAAAGGAAACGGAACGGAAAGGACTGACTTTCTGAACGACACGGAAGCTGTACTCGTCGTCACGGTGGAATACATTCGAGCCCATAAAAGTGAAGATGGGCATGACGTTATGCAGAACAGAATCAGGCGCCAGACGGGTGAGGCCAGCGATCAGCATCAGGGCTTGATGGAACGTCTGCGGATTCCTCGCCACTGCAGGAAACGATGTGAGATAGAAACACAAGAGAAGCACAATATCCTACCTCTAACAACTTCGACAAGAACGTCAAGACGTATCGAACTCGGTACAGAGTTCGGCACATCCTAGGAAGGATGTAAGGTACAGAACATACAAGAAGGCTTGAACATACAGTAATCTTGTCCGCGACATTCTCAATAGCAAGCATGAGAAGCTGCTCGACAAAACTTAAATCGCTTTGTGCAGTCGGTGCGATCTGGAGCACATTGTTGAGACTTTCAATGAGGCGGACAACGAGATCGATCGATGTTGGCAAAGTTCTTGAAGCGAGGATCTCCGCTAGAATGCTAAACGATGCTAACGTGTCCGTTTTTGGCCTGAGAAATGTGTGAGGATAACAGGAAACTCCATCGAGCGCAAGTCTCACTCTGAAACCTTCGCACGCTTGCTTGGGGGAGAAACCGCTGTCGACGATGCAGGAGAGAGGAGATGGGAGATTAGCTCGGTCAGTAGAGAAGCATCGAGTGGGAGGTCCATGAAGAGAGCCTTGACAGAAGCGTGCTAGAAAACAGGAATATGAGTAACACGAAGGAAGACGATGAAATCAAAAAAACCGACCGCCGATGAACTTTTTGTGCCTTCCGCAAGCAATAACTCGCTTATAGATAACTGACGTTGTAGATTAAGCCCGGCAAACAACCCATGCTTCAAATTCTCTGTGATAACCAGGCGTGGACCGGAGACAGACTCTGTAGCGCGGGTTCAGTGATATATCAGGCCAAAGGAGGCCATATGACCAGTTGAATAATCACTTACCAGCCGAGAAGAACCGCTGGACGAGGGAAGTGAAGAAGGGCCATAATGCCCCACTCAAATCGTTGAGCTCAGAGCAGAGGGACAAATCTACTGATGATAAAAGGAGGGTAGTATAATCCTCCAACAGTGATCCATATAGAGCAATCTGTGCTTCAAAAGGAGTATCGGCAAGAGTCTTGATGTTCGGTCTTAACACGTCCATCTTGCATTTGTCCGATATACCTTTGATAAGCTTCAGGAGGTTAACTTTAGCCTGGACGGAGGCGAGAGATACGACGTGGGAGAGCAAGAAGCAGAGGATGCGACGGCGATATCTAGTAATTCTTTAGCGGTGGGCGGAGGAAGTATCAAACCTCACTCACTCAACCTGCTTTTTCTTACCTCCATGAACACCCAAATGCCGTTCATGGAAAATCTGAGCGTAGCTTTCATCATGCACGAGGTATTCATGATCTTCAGCAATGCTTTCAAGATACTTTTTGAGGTCGGATTGGTCCACGAACTGCAACTTGTCTGAAAAAATATGAGGCGTGGTCGGTTACTATCTATAGCATGGGCGGCTCACCTGTTTCCTTGCCGTATATCCAGTCTACGGCATATATAGATGTGAATGGTCGAATAGTAGATTTGCTCAAGACAACGATGCAGTCCACCGCCGCCCGTCGGACGTTTAGATCAGAGCTTTGCATCGCAATCAAAAGCGAAGGCAAAATGGTCTGGAAATCCACGGGGGATGGGTCCTCTTGGTGAGCTTCGAGAAAGGCGGCACCATGTCGCAAGGCAGCAAGGCGCAGTTGGTTATACCTGTCCTTGTCAGCGCCAGGAGCAGGTTCCAGAAGCCAGATACTAGCAAGGAATGCCAGAGAATGTTCAGCCAAGTTGTTAAACAAAAGGGAGAGGATATGTATGGTGAACGCCACGGGGACGTATAAATTCGCAAGACGGTAAATCGAATGCATGTGTTCGACGTAGCGTTGACCTCGCGTGTCGCCGCTTGTGACCTTGAGATCGCTGTGAGCGTGAGGCGCCGTCTCAGGAAACAAAGAGAACATACCGGTGCCGAATTAAACCAATCAACTGTGGTATTCACAGGTCGCGGTGCCGTGGCTAGTAGGGCCAATATTGAAATTTGTAAGAGCCTAAGGGTGTTCTGACTGCTAGGCTTGGTGACCAAAGCGCGCCCAACGGCATCATCGTTGATGGCCTAGAAAGGGACGTCGGTCAGAAATTTGCTTTTGACCACATAGGTATCCACGAACTTCAGTAGGTTCATCAATGCTATACCACGCAGTCTCCATGGGATCATCAATATCCATTCCTTTGATGATTTTGGATGCAGCGATAAATAGATGCTCCCCGGACAGCCGCGTCAACAATGAGCGGGAGAGAAGATGAGCCGAAACCCGAACGTGAGAGTTAGCACTACGCATATGAGTCGTGAGCATGTCTAAGTGATCCTCGAATCTGTTTGAGATCATGATAGATTCTAACGGATTCATGAGATCACATGCGTCGCCAATAAGATAAAGAAAACAAACCTGATATTTTATTCGCCAAAGCAAGGTTCAAAGCACTCATTTCATGCTGCTGTTCGGCATCTTTTCCGACGTCTTTACCAGCTGCCCAGATATCTAGAGATCCGGAAAGCCATTCGTATTTCCAAAGCATCCACTCATCCTTCCCATCACTCTTGCTCTGATTCAGGATTTCCCAGACACTCTCCGTCGTCCTTTGCCTCGGCTTTGAATATAGAAGAAAAGGGACAAACAGGGCATGGAATATCTTCTCGGTGACTGCGTTGTCTTTGGCTGAAGGGCAGATGTTTGACGCGGCGAACGCGAGGTGTAGACGAATGAGGGTACGCTTTGGTTTCGACTTGGAACCAGGATCTTCCGTACAGATAGCTGCAGTTAAAGTGGAGAGATAGGTTGAAAAGTTCGCCAGGATCACAGGGATGATTACGGCGGGCTTTGAGTAGAGGACTTCAATGACCGAAGCTTCAGAGTCAAGCAGACGAAGTAGTAGTGCATTGTGGATAGATTCCTAGGAGGACCATAAGTCATGAATCAGCGGGACACAAATGAAGCAAAACTTACCAGCTCTTGTGGATCGTTAGCCTTGCCAACTGATGATAGTAGTTCAGCTACAGCATTTGAACGGACATTCTCATCGAAGCTATTGACCGCGAGGAGGAGATCGCTCTTAGTCGTGGAAGGGACACCGCTGATTGGGATTGTGAGGGCAAGCATCAACTGATCAACCGAACTCTTCAATTCTTCATTGGAAGATAGCTGTCGAGCGACTTGTTTGACAACTGCGGGACGGCGTTGATTAAGGTTGCCTAATATTCTGCGAGAGGTTTGGGTGTCGTTCGAAGAGATGACATGTCGAATCAGCGCTGATGAAAGTGCGAGTAGGGTGGTCTGGGGTGTGTCTGGAGAGGTGCAGAGGGTTTCCAAAAATATCTGTGCTTGGTCGGCTTCTAGTCGTTTACACATGCCAGATAAAAGGGGATTTATGAACTTATCTACCCCAACCAAAGGTAGAACGCGGTTCAGCTCTTGCGGGAAATCTCTGGGTGGAAAATCAGAATTTGTCACAGATGCTTTCGTTTAACGAGTCACGTACGAAATCTTCAAAAGGCATTTGACGACGGAGCTGGGTAGCGTCTCGAGCTCTTCATGTGGCTCACAAACCGCGACGATGATGCTAAGGAACTGATTTACATGGACTTGATCTGCTCTTTTGGTCATAGCCGTAATAATGACCTTCAGTGCGTCCGAGGAAAGGGAGCATTTTTGGCTCAGGGCTGCCAGGAGGATGTAGCTAGCCAACTACAAAACGGTTGAATCAAGGCAATACTAATGAATATCTGAATGAGTACTTACAACTTCGTCCTTTCCTGGAGTTACTTCAGTCTGGAGTGGGTCTAGGCACGCTGGAAGGAGGTATGCGATGGTACCCTCGTCGATATTGTCGCTACTGGCGACGTAATCGTGAAGGGTTGCGAGGTGGAACGCGGTCAGCGTGCGATAGCCTCTTCCCTTCTTAATAGCCTCTGGGTGAAGAGCCGCAACGAATCGAGCCACGGCGGAGTTTTTCGACATTTCGATGACAAGTGAAGCACGGGGAACACTCTTTGCCGCGGCCTTGTGTGCAAGGAGGAATCTCCATGTCGAGTTCGGTTGTATGTGAAGGATGGTGACCATTTTAGCAAAATGGGGGGATTCATGGTACGGTAAAAACATCGTAAGAACGGCTTCGACGTTGAATTCATGGACTCTGTAGCAGCCTTAATATACAGCCGCGTGATGCATGATACAATCGACACACCTAAATCTACGTACTAGCCACTCAATGACTCTGGCCGTCGGTGCCTCCATGACATATGGTGCAAGCGATTGAGTAAAGTTGGTGATGACGTCGTCTAGCTTTGCGTTTTCGTCTTTCGTCCGTAAAGTTCGATCCAGGGCTTTGGCAGAGTCAGAGAATAATGCTTGCTCATACTGGCGAAGACCCGAGCTAAGTTGGCATAGTTTGATGTACGCATTCACAGCCAATGCATGTATAGTTTCCAAGTCGTATTGATCAGCATCTCGGCCAGTAAAGAGGTAGGATTCTGTCGCCTTTCGACGCGACTTTTCGTTCAGAAATCCCGCGTTCAGAGATGTTGATTGCGCAAGCTGAGCTGCGAGACTAGATGGCATGAATCCTAGTCCCGAGGGCAACGTTCTGGCGGAAAGTGTGAAGAAATTGTAAGTTGAAGACAAATCTTGGACAAATCAGAGAATTTTTTGGATTGAGGACCACGTGACTGTCTTCGTCGATAGGGGCTTGGGGTAAGGTGGCCCGGCCCAGCCCCGGCCCGTACCACCTTGACCCACCAAGTTCAAACTATGTCGAAGTACCTCCCTCCAATCGCTTCAAGTGGTGTATTCTTTGTATCTGGAACCTCGACGATGAATGCACCTCCGGAAGTAGCTTGGAGAATCCTCACAGACTTATCTGCGTACAGAGAATGGTGAGGTTCCCAGGCAGCACAGCTGGATTCGTTGGCTCAATGACTTATGGTCGCCCTTAGGAACTCTTTTGTGTAATGGTCCCCCAAGTTCACAGAATTGAGACTCAATTATTAAATGCTAGGCGAGGTTCTGTAATCACCGACAAGGCCGGGAACCCTATCGAGGACCAAACGCTCGCTGAGGGCAAATTCATGCTCATCTCGCCAGTACACCTTCCTCCAACTATGGGGGAACCAACTTGGTTTCAGAAGCAGTCTGCTTTCGTGGAAATTGTCGCTGTTGATCCAACCAACCGTTGCCTCAAATGGGTGTCGATCATCGGTTTTCCTTGGCTATTGAGAGCGGAGCGCTGGCAATCTCTCTCCGTCGACGAAAACGGGAAGACTAAGTATGAGTCGATCGAGGTCTTCAGCGGCGTCTTGGCGTACATTGTGAAAGCCCTCGTGAAGTCCCGTCTCATGCTAGGATTCGACGCGATGGCTAAGGATTTGAAGCGCCGGGCTGAAGAGTCCTGAATGAGCACACATCGACGCGAACTACGGTGCGTGCCTCTCCAGTTTTCGGGTGCTGAACTTGAAGCCCAAAATTGACATCTACATTCGTTTCCTCCCAGCTTGATCCATGAGAAAAAAACACGCACTTCGTGCTCGCATCATGGCACCGTAGTTTCTGCTGTCATACCCTTTGCTGCATACGTAGACAAGCCATCTGATTCACTGTCTTTCTCTGACGCCGCCAAAGCCCGACGTGCACGAGGAACAAGTTAAATCCGTGGCCCATAAACTATTATCCTAATGCCATCAGTCTTGATGATTCCACGCACATGTTCTACTGGACACAATTCCCACTGGTCGCGTCCAATGACAGCTCTACTGAATTCAAAATTACACGGGAGCGTGTTCTCCATGCTACGATCCGGTATCGGCAGAATAACAATGCTGTTGACATCAACGGACAACGAAGCGCGTTGGGGAGGCACACCGAAGGCGGTCTATTGACGCTTCGCCCGTGGCTGTCACGTTTTGCCAACTCAACTACTCATTTCCGAAGTTACACACGACGAGCTTCCGCGGCCTGGGCCTCTAGAACTCTGCAACTTCTTCGCGTCCTTTTGCATTTATGAAGGCGTGCTTCTCCTTTATCGTGGTCTCTCCAGGATGCAACGAGGTCGTTGAACAGTTCGCCCCCTCGGCGCACGAGCCATTGATAGAGGGCAGTGGACATTCCAGGCCGGTCACAACTGTCAACCATGTCACCATCCAACGCACACTTCCCATAGCCGACGTAGAATTGAGTGCCTAGCGTAGAGCGTTGTGGGCCTTGATGCCCATCAAAGCTTCTACCTGAAGGTTAGCAATATCCCTTCTTTTCTTAGTCTTGCCTGCCATAATTCAACCCCTTGTCCCTGTTGCACGTTGGTGCAATCGCAGGTACTCCGAGTATAAAGTCTACGTATGCAAAGCTAGGCGAGGAATCAGGAAAACCAACCTCTCATTCCTTAGCGAATCATGTCCTCTTTTTCTCGCTTGTATACTCTTGCTTCTTTGGCTTTGATTGCCTCAGCCTCCATTCGTAAGTGTCACCCTATCCACGTACCCCATGCCGAATGCATGCTTAACAGAGGCCATTGTTTTCAGTGCCTAGGGAAGGATGCGACAATCCTTTGGTAAGCGCGAAATTTCCCGGTGTCCGTCCTTTCTCTTCCATTTATGGGCGTCCTCTCTAGGTAGAAACTGAAAGATTTGATGTGGGTAACGGTGAATTCGTCACTATCAAGAGTACTCGCTGCCCCGATGCCAAGGTGGCAGCGCGAACCGACGACAAGAGGATCTGTGGTGGCCTTTGTGAGTGGCTGGGCTTGTCCCCTTTGCCTACAAGTCCAGTCTGACCTTGACGACAACAGGTAACATCGCTTGTGGCAACGCTGCTGGTCCTCTTCCCCCGACCGTTGAGGACTGTAGGAAGATATCCGATGCCACCGATGTACGTACGCCTGCTCTGCGTGCTCGTCTAAGGCTTTATTATCGTCTATAAATAGATTATGATGCGCGGCGGATTCCCTCCGTCCTTTGGCTTGCAGCCTGGAGAAAGCAAGGTATGCATAGTCAACATCCCGCTTCGCCCTCTTCAGTATACAAACCATGTTACTAGACCCTGACCTTTGGGTCCTGCTCTTTCACCACGGTCAACTTCGGTCCTTCTTCCGTCACCCAGTGCTGGGTTGATCAGGTTTGCGTCTCCAACAGTGGTCGTTTTCGTCTCGCGTTTAACTCTACACTCTATCGATAGGCTTCCACTGCTACCAGGGCTGGATCCGCCTGCTACCCACCCGTCATGCCTCTCCACTCTGTTGGAAACTGCACCGCCCTCGATGGCTCTTGGTCTGTCATGTAAGCAGGTTTCACCTCTGTTCCGAGGGGATTGAGTTTGAATTTGTTTTTACCTGTCTAGCTCCTCTCACTCCCCGGATTCTTAATCCCTCTATGGCTCTGTTTACGTCGATATATGGCTTTCTGCTGACTGTTGCCGTCTTGCACTTGTATGCTCTGGCTTCTCCGTGGGACAATACAAGTTGCTATGTTTATGTCCGAATCACCTTGGATAAACTTCTATCTGAGTTCCCGTCGAACCCAATCGCGCTGGGAGCCATCCGCTCAACGTGTTGACAGTAAATGATCAACAGACAACAGGGGCCACTGTATTCACTGATCTATATCTTCAACATCGTCGTTGATGATCAGTCTTCCACGGAAGATTGTGATTTGTATGTGAGTTGAGGCCAGGTAGGGGACCCCAAATGTCCCATGTGCCATCTTCTCACTCGAACACCATGGACTCCTCCCAGCCATTCTCTTCCTCATTGGGCAGAACCCTAGGTGCTCTCATTCTCGGCACATCCATAGTTTCAATGTAAGCAACACGACTTTTGGCTGCAAAAGAACTACTGGGCACATATTTCCCGCAGTCTGTATGGAATCACGACTGCGCAGACCAGGTTTTATTTCAGGAAGAGCCGAGAAGATAGGTACACTTGGAAGCTTTCTGTAAGTTTCTAGGCTATTTGCTGTGGCTGACAGCTGAAGGATGCGTTTGGCGTTGTAGGTCTTGGTCCTTTGGTATATCTGACTCCTACTCTAATCCTGATGTCGGCGATCCCCTTACTACCCCGTAGGATCTTGGAGGCCATCCACGTTGCGCTCGTAGTCCACGTATCATATCACTACGGAGTCATAAACTTCTATAAACCCGATGCCTTAGCATCCCCCATCTCGTGAGCTTTGAGTAAGCATTGAATTTGACCACTCAATAATTAGGGTTCCTCCTAAACTTTATAGGAGCATTTATGTGAGACTATTTTGAAGCCTTTCGGACAGTTCTAAGCAGAGCTACAGATACAGGTCTACGTAACTGTAAGTTCGCATGTCTAGAAGAGCGATTGGCCCTGACGACACGGAACAGTGTTTGAATGACATTATCGTTCGCATGTGAGTGGACAAGCGGGCCGGCGCCAGGGCTTCCCTTCAAACGGACTAAAAATCCCCCGAACATAGAGCGTTTGCCAGACGTGTTTGGCTATGTAGGTTTCGATTGAATAGTGACTTACAATGGCGGGGCTCATCATAGGGTATATCCCCCCTACAGTGAACGGCTCCAAATCGTACCAAATGGCTCTCATCGTAAGGCCTTGCCCCTCTCAGGCTGAGTCTCTCAACACTGACCCTCGCCTGGCACTTTGCGTAGATGATACCCGGAGTAGTTGGCTTCGGTGACGTTTGTCCCCTTTCTTATCTCCACTTCTACTAACACATTCATCGCTTAGCTGCTGGCTTCGGTGAGTACTGTCGGGCGATTGTCATTTCAGTGTTCACAACTTGTTCTCAACCGCCGTGAAGTCTATGCTAGTCAAGCGTAAGCGCCCCCGATACTCACGTTTTTATGTTGTATTCCGATGATATATCTCCCGAACTGTAGCATCAAGCTGAGGGATTTTGCCAAAGCCGAAAAACTCTTGGTGAGGTTTGGAAATGTTCAGCGTTCTCCTTTCTGTGCTTATGATAGTGATAGACCCCCTTGTACATGTCTTTTTTCGCAGGGATTCTCTCAGACGTGGTCATTATGGCCTTACTCTTGGTGTCCCTCTCCAAGTCCCGCACCGGCTTCAAACGGTAATCTTGTGCATGACTAGAAAGTTCCCAACTTACTCTGAATTTTCTTTATCCGCAGAACCGACTCTACCATTTCAACGCTGATCGTCTATGCAATAAATACAGGTGACGAATACAACGACTGGAGCTTCCATCCGTCTCACCTAAGTTTTCCCCCTGTCAGGCATGCTCACAACGTACGTGACTACATTTCTAACGATAGCTGTCCCCGTCACCTTCGCATACCTCCTATGAAGGATTATTGCTCTGATCGCCGTTATCACCGTGAGCACAAGTTTTATCCAAATGGTAATTAGTATCTGCGCTTATCAGCCTCCCCCAGTTCATCGTCTGGCCCCACGACTTGATATTTCTGGCCCTCGAAATGACAATATCTGGATGTACGTTGTTAACTTTTCCCAGCAATTCCAGCGATTTAACATAATTGGGTTCTTCTCTACTTAGTATACGTCAACGCATTACTAGCCAACTTAAACGCTCGCCATAGTCTGAGAAGTCAGGCGTTGGTTGAAACGACGGAAATGGGTGACCTTGGAGAAATGTATTCGACATCAGGGGTTCGTCCCATATACGTTGAGTCAAGCTGATGATGTTGGTGGTATAAATTGTGACATGGCGACATGACGAGGCATGTAATAGCGGCATAATGAGCGGGTCATCGACAGGAGAGGCTCCCCTTTACCCCTGAAACATTCCTATTTCCTTAAGTTGGCTAGCTGGTTATCATTGGGTTATCAGCGTGTGTCTTGACCAACCAGACTATGTCTAAGACGATGTAGATCGGAAATAGTTGGAAAGGTGTGTTGAGTCATTCGAGACGAATGCCCTTTCTGCTCGTTCCCATTGCTTCCAAGGTTCCCCGCCTTTTACGGGGCGAGCCCGAGCCCAGAGAAAGATATTCTCTTCTATGATATCCAGTATTTGCATAAATGTAATCGTCAACCAATTGACCAATGGACTATAGCCGTCGTCGAGGGCATGAGCCGGTAACACCAAGCGTTCGTCTTGACACAGTGAAGAAGGCACGACTCGTAGCCGAGCTTTTTGACTGAACGAGATGGAGGACGGTCGGTCAGGTGGTTCTTGGAGACCAAAGACTTCGAGGAACAGTTGAGAAGATGACGGGAAGAAAAGTTTCTCCGTTGTCCATCCGAGAAGAAGGGCATGGGTAGCGGAGGGGGCCATGTATAAGACTGTGTACCATCGAGGCGATAGATAATTGATTTGTAATTTCCGATTTGTCGGCGACGGAGGTTGAAACTCTTTGCGAGGGATGCTGGGGTCTGCTGAGACCAAAGAAATCGCTACGCTTGCTTCCGATGTTCGTCTCAGTAAGAAAGCTTCCACGCGCCGCCTAGCGAAAGCTTCGAAAAAGCTTTCAGGTTGCCATTTTACGCCCCTCGACAGGAGAGAATGGTCAGAGGGTATGATGCCCATTTTGTCTAAAAAATAAACTTTTTTTGGCGAAACACTTTTTGACAAAAATTGTCAAAAAAAGAAACATTTCTAAGTATAAGAGAAACATTTCGTAGTAATATATATATTTAGAGCAGGGGAAACACTTATCGAGTATGGGGGAAACATTTATTTCGGGGTGGAAACACTTTTTCGCGCGGGAGAAACACTTTTTTTTCGGTTCGGGGAAACACTTTTTGATCGAGCGCCCGCTGAGTCAGCACAGGCG